>WBNM01014507.1:66988-161823 GCA_013399055.1 Ramphastos sulfuratus | reverse complement strand
AAAAAAAAAAAAAAGAAAAAAAGAAGGAGAAAAACTAAAAAGAAAGAGAAAGGAAGCAAAAGGAAGGTGCATTTAGAAACCCTTGGCTTTTTGTGTGTAGGACTGGACCCAAAGGGGTTTGGTTTGACAAAGGAAATGGGGTGGCTCTAGATTTACATCCCATGAACATGGTTCACATTAATGAAAGCTGATTTACCTGCTAGTAGCTTGCAATGATTTTCCTTTCTAAGAGTGTTAATTCCTTTCCTTATCCTTCGGCACAGGTTTTAGATGCTATGAAGATTGCTGTTATCAGCCCTCCCAGGATGGGCAGATAACAGTTTCTCTCTCAGCAGCTGTCAGCTTACAGTGGAACTGGCTTTTCTGTTAACACAGGCACGTCCATACGAAGTCAGCTCCCCTACAAAATGCTCTCTCAGAACAGGTCAAATCATTCTTTGCTTCTGTATTTGTCCTTTAAGGTCTGGGCAGATGGCCTCAGGATGGATAACTGCAAATAAACTGTAGAGCATATGGAAATACCTCTTATGTTAACATGGAAATATGCAACACTCGTGTCAAAACAGCAGCAGCCGAGAGCAAATCCCTTCCTTGTGCATTCTGTCTGTGTCACGCAGCCTGAGCTATGTCCTGCTCCTATGCAGATATCCATAGCAATAAGTCATCACCTGTAGAGAAATATGCTCCAGCCTGCTCCCAGCACGTCCTGCACTGCTGGACACACTTGCCTGCAGAAGTTGTGTGTATTACCCCAAATTCCCACCTCCTTGTGGTTCCCCCAAAGTGTGCACCTTTGAACTTTCTTAATTTATCCCTTGGGAAAGAAGTTTAGCCCTATATAAAGGTAAGTGGCTTGAAGAAATGCCTGTTCTAATTGTTAATTACATAATAAATGGCCAGTCAGTAACACAGCACAAGCACTGGTTTATGTTATCAGTTGGCACCTGCATTTCATAAATTGTTTCATGTTAATGGCTTATAATTGCTGCAGCTCTGAAAGTTATACTGGGCAAAAAAAAAATGCTGGACTGGATTAAAAATAAGCTGGCGTGCATGCAGGTGGTGAAAACAGGGTGTGTGTGGGGGAAACCCAGCACAAGTACTTCATGGAGTATTTGCGGCACTGTAGTGTTGTCAGCCTGCACTAATGCTGTAATTGTCATCTGTAAAGAGACCAAAGCAAAGTGCTCTGGAAAGAGAAAATACCTCTCCCATGTCCTGGGCTAATCCATCACTCGCTGCATTCCCGTGGAATCTTTATTCAGCTGAAGTCAATTCCATGAGCTATTGAAGGAGAGTGACAGGGCTGAATGGAAGTGATGAAAAATGAAAACCTGTTAATGAGGATTTTTCAGTCCTGGGGCCTGATCCCATCAGTATTTCCTATTGGACTCCTGTGAGCAACTGACTTTGCTCTCCTTATGCCCTCTCAAGTGTCGGCAGCAGGACTTTCTGTGCCTGACGAAACCCAAACACGGCAAACAGAAAGGAGCAACCTTAATGGAGCTGCCTATCACACAGCTGCAGCCAAGCCTTGTGCAGCCCTGCTGTGCTGCTCAGGAACACCCCAGCCAAGCAGCCAGCCTTTACTTTCCTAGCAGCATGCCAGCAGGATCACAAGGACAGGTCTACCTGGAGCTACGCCTGGCAGGGTTCCTGCCGAGCGCAGGTGCCTGCTGCAGAGGGTGGTGCTGGCAGGGTGGTGGCACACTGCTGTCCCAGTAACAGTTCTTCCCGAGGCACAGCAGTGTTGCATCATGCAACTGATTTAGGCCTGGTCAGAAGTCTCACTTGTCAGGGAATTTATCACCACTGTCAAAAAGAAACACTTTGGTAACAAAGCAGAAATAAATCATCTGCTGTTTATGGCTCCTTTCACTGACCTTTTGGAGGGTGAGAGTGCCAGGGACAAGCCAAGCCGAAGCTCTTCCCACGCATGGTCTTTATCCTCACCGTGCAGGTCTACTCCCGTCACAGCTCTGAGTTAAGTACAACTCTCTCCTTTGCAGGAGGTGTATTTCTAACCTACACCATGTAGTAATTCAGATTACAGGACAGCCCCTCTGCCAGGTGGCTGGCATGGCTGAGCTGGGGGCAAGGCTGAGGTGGGAGCAGCGATGAACAGGGCTGGTCATGCATTGCCATCTCAGAGTGATGCTATTGTGGTTTCCTTAAAGACTCCATGGTAGGATGCAGCAATGGGAGCAACCTTGGCAATGTTTCTCTCACTGGGCTTTTAAAAGCTCATCATCTCTTCCCTTGTGGAGCAGAAAAATTCCACCATGTCACAAAAAGAGGAGGAGAAGGAGGTTCTGAGAAGACATAACTGCACTGACCTTGGTGTCTAACCCTCCAGGGTTCCTCTGCCTTGGTGGACAGTAGGTGTCTCCATGGCAAACTGCACTCTGGCCAGATTGATGGAAGCTTTTCTCTCTGCTGTTCTGGGGGCTAACTGAGCAGCCTCAGCATGCTAACCTGTCCAGACAGCTGTCCCTGGGCCAGGTGAGAACAGCACAGATTCTGCTCACTGACTTCACTCTTCAGCTCAGCCTCTTCTAAGGAGCCGCACTTTCTGCTGTTAACAGCAGCCAGTGCCTGCCTCCAGCAGTGGTAACTCTGCAGGGTGCTAGGTAGTAGCAAGGGTTGGTCTGCAAACTAAGGTCACTGCTCAATCTTGTGTACTATGTGGTGGTGAAGAGTAAAAGACCACACCTGGACATGGCAAGTGACCCTAAACTGACCCTAAACTGAGGGACTCCATTCCACAGATGGCATATTCAGTGGAAGCTGAGGGATCATGAAGGTCAAGCCTCTTCAAATGGTTGGCATTTGCAGAGGACTCTGTCCTGCCTTTGATCCCAGCCCAGCAGTTTCTGAATCCAGTTCCAGAAAGCATCCCCTGAACCTGCTGCTGAGTCCAGCCCAGGACTTCTGCCACAGTGTCAGTGGTGACAGTGACTAACTGCCATCAGAGGGTGGAGTTTGCCATTGGCTCAGTATGTAGTTGCATAGATGCAATTTTATTGCTATTATTTTCATTAAAGGAGTTTAGTGTTCTTTTCTCTCCCTTATTCCCTTTCTCCTCCCATTGGGGAGCAGCTGACCCTTGTCCAGTCGCTGACCCAGCCCTAACCCTTGACAACAACAAACGTCTTGATGAAAAATTATTAAAACATTAGAGTACATGGGGAGAAAAACTGTGGAAGTTCTCCTCAGAAGAGGGGAATCACTTCTTGTGAGATGTATTTTAAGAGCATCCAGAGCAGTATTTTTTGAAAGCCATCTGCTGCTCGTTCACATGCGTGTGGCAGAACTCATCTATGAGGGATGCCACAGAACACAAACGTAGGTGTTGCACATTTTGTATGTGCACATGCTCACAGCCTATGCCCAGGCTCTGCTTCTGAGAGCCTTCATTACACATGTGCCCTTTGGGGGTTCACTGTTCGCTTACCTTCGGCTTAAGAAAAATGCATGACATTTGTGATCAATGTGTTCAGAAAGATGTGGGATCTGAAATGTTTCTGTTGGCAGAGTTACAGCAGTTGCTTGTACAAGAAAATGGTGTCAAAACAGGCCTTAATCTTCAAGAGGATTCAGTTTGGCCTTGCAGGAGTTGGGGCACCACTAGGTCAGAACACCACAAACCAGTACAAACTCATCACATCTCTTGCATTTCTTTTCCCTTCCCTACTCAGCACAACTGCAGTTTGCCTGCAAGTTGATAGCATTTGCATTTCTTAATTGGCCAAAAAGTTGACTCTTGTCCTACAGGGACTAAGCAGAGAGTGAGTCACTTCTATGAGAGTTACTGAAACTTCACATCTATTTATAGCAAGCTGAGGGGAAGGTAACCTATTGCCCCCTGCCTCCTACTTCTGTGCCATGGCTCTGGTACTGCAGTTTCTCTCTGATGCCCACATACCTAACAAGGCAGAGATGGCGAGAGTTGGGTGCTGCAGCAGGAGTAACCAGCAGCACTGGTGGAGTAAAAGAGAAGTCCCCATGCCACAATCCTGCAGGCAGCCAGACCTGCACAGCACCACCCTAGCCATGTGGGCAGCTCGTGGTGCTTGGCTGGGGCAGCAGCTCCTGTGCTCCTCTGCTGCTGCTCTCAAAGGCAGAGGTGTTCAAAGGGGTCATGTTAGGAAGGTTACTGACAAGAAGAACAAGTGCTTGAGCCAACTGTCTTCTGGTTGCTCAGGGTATGGTGAAGAGCATGGTAGGCAATCAGCCAGGATAAGGAGGTGACTGCCATGAGAGGACTAATTTTTCTTTATTTCACAACTTCCCCAGATGTAGCTATTTTAGATCACATTTAGACCTTAATTATGGTAACTATTTAGTCACAGATTTCAGCTTTTAAATTGTCAGCCCTCAGAAAGGCTTAATGAGCTTCAGAAAGACAAACCAGGTGCTTCCCCACCGGCAAAGCAAAGCAACAGAAGGTAGACAAATAAACCCTTTGCTATTCTGATATTTTTTCCCCCACTGCTGCTTTTGCGAGGCCTGGGAGCTTTTACTCTATGACAGTGCCAGAAGCTTTGGGAAACATCCATTCACTATCCCACAGGATGCTGCTAGTCATTGCCCCACAGCCCTGGAACACCACCACAAAGCAGCTCTGGAATGATACTACCTCTTAGCACTCAAGGACAGACTTCTGTCTTCCAGAAGCAGTTCTCCTTCAAAATGCATAAAAATCTGAAGAAACCTTTAACCTTCCTGGAAGTTTCTCCTGGTACTTTGCAGGATGTTGCTGCACCTCTGGTCAAAGGCACAGCGCCCTCAGCTCCAAGGAAAACGTTGAACACCCCTCTGAACACTGCACCCACCGGCTGGGGAGACAAGAAACCCTTCACGGAAACCAGTGCCACTGTGCTGAGGGCTGTGGTTTAAAATGAACAATGTCATTTTGGATGAGGCTTTCAGCAGCCAAGGCTGGTTGAGAGGTGTCCCTGCCCATGACTGGGGCTTGGAGTGGATGAGCTCTGAGGACCCTTCCAATCTGAGCCATTCTAGGATTCTGTAATATTTTTCAGATGACAGATTAGTAACTCTTTATTGATAACACTGATAAATTACATTTGGTAAAACACAGTTACACACCGCTTCAAAGTGGAGATGAAAAACTGTTTGGAACAACTTGTCAGGAAAAGAAAAGTAAGGAATAGTCCTTTGTGCCAGCACAGACATGAGTGGCAGAGAGAAGAGCTGATAGGAGCAGGTTCATCAGGAGAAAAGTAAGAACCAAAGACAACAACAATTTTAAACCATTTTTATCTTTCCTCCTTTTTCTCCAGTCAAGAATTGTGCACAAGAACAATCTCAATACTCATCTGTTCTCTTCCACGTCTTTCCCATTTTATGGAACACTATAACCATTCCACCAGCATCGCTCATGTCCAGAAGGGCTCAGGATGGCAAGGGGACTCCATCACAAATCTGTTACTGTGATGTTCACTTAATTCCAACAGGAGAGGCAAGAGAAAAAGCCTGGCTGGCAGATTTATTGATTACATTTCACCAATGACCAGCAAGAGGCAAGCACTCTGAAAATCCCCAAAGGTGATCATTAGTACTGAGTGACTGTCACTAAACATTAGCACCATCAGCAGACTGGAACAAAAAGAAAGTCTGATGCTTTAAACGTGTGGCCCAAGAGGGGCTGCCTGTAGTCCAGAGGCAAAGTGCAACACCTTACGTGATGTCACCAGTGCCTGAGACAGCTGAAGAGCTTTGTATTTATTTCTATACATACACAGATATTTGAGCACATATAGATAAGACATAAAATTGGTCTAGTACTAGGCGGGCAAATTGGGCAGGGCTGCCTACTATAAAACACAAAATTAATGTGTCAAGCTAATTTCGCGGTCCACTTGCCTGGAGCTGATTAGTACCAAATTAAACTTGGTCCTAATCAGCCTGAGTGTTCTGCAGGTAATACAGCAGTCCATGGGCTGTGCTGGCTGCTGTAACAGCGTGCACATTATCTGCACACGCGGGAGAGAACAGGTTTGCCAGAATAATTTGTGGTTTCACACTTTCTAAGGCATTGCTAATTCACCTCCTCTGGGTGCGTTTTCATTGGAGTCTCACATTTCCATGGCACAGAGGAGCCAGACATCAAACATGCAATTTTTAAACTGAATCTGAAACTACTGATCCTTGGCTTGGCCAGAGGAGCACTTTCTGTATCAGAGGCGATGAATTTAGTTATTACAGGAAGAGAAAGCATATAAAGGGTTTTGCCACTTCCTGCTAGCTCCCAGCTATCTCCCTGTTCCTTTATCCCATCCTGTGATTCCCACATGTGCCTTTGTTCCACGAGAAACATTAAGGAACAATACCCTTTGTACCGCTGGCAGACAGCTGCTTCTGAGACAGACACACCACTGCCTCCTGTGTACTGGAAGCATTGCCTCAGGCAGGAAAGAGACTTTGGCTCCCACCTTCTTGGCCACTCTATAGCCCTTGCAAGGCCTCACTCCCAACACCATACCCCAATAGAGACAGTTCTGCATTGCAGTGACCTAGCAGCAGCCCCATTCAGCAAAGGGCCACACTGACAAAAGCAGGATGCTGTAGAAGGTCCTTCCTCTCCTGGTGTTACCTGGCAGTCACAGCAGGAATCAGATGTGGGAGCAGGCTCTGGGAGGGCACAGTCACCAAAAGTGTCTTATTGCTATGAGCCTTCTCCCGCCTTCTGATTCTGCATGGACGGACACAGAGCCACTGTATCATCCTGCACAGAGGCTGCCTGCAGCCATGGCTGAGAAGTCCATGGGCTGGAAAGATTAATGTCTCAGGAAGCGACCCACAGTGTCAATTGTAACTTGAAGTTAGATCTGCAGCCTATAAGGAGGCATCTTCTAGAGGACAAGTTCTAAAGCAGCAGAAGGAAGATGAGCCCCCTCACAGCTTTCCAGCTGTACTTTGGGGACATTCAAGTTCTCCAGCACGATGGAGGAAAGAAAGGCAGCAGTGTGTTTTCTGCATGCAGCATGGGACACTGGGCATGAGCGGATGAGGATTTGGATTTGCAGCTCTTCACTGAGGTCACCTCAGAGCCCTCTGCTTCTTTTGTCCCTCTTTTTTGTTCTTGTTTTGCTCAAAACAGTCAATCTGTTCAGATTTACTGGCACACTCTTGGTTCAAGGCAGGCTCATGTGTCAGAGTACGTTGCACAGTCAGTAGAGGAGCTGTGCTAGGTGACCTGAGTCCCTGGCTGCTGGTGGCCACATCTACGAACGCTCAGTTTAGTGTCCTCGCACAATCTGTCTGTGGGACATCTGGGGATCCTCTACTACCTTCTCTCTATCTATGTTTCACAAAGACCAACCTCACTGGCAGAGGAGCAATGAGGCTTGTTAATGCAAAGCCACTGGGACACAGCTCACAGGGTTAGTGAGCCTGGTCAGCCCTGCCGAGTTCTGGATGAGAGACTTCTCCTGTCAGAGCGTACAGCCCTGTAACCCTCCTGGTCAACTGTATGGGCAGTTTATACATCATAACACTGTGCTAGAAAACAGTTCTTTAAGATAGTAATGAAGACAAGTGTAGGGTCACTAAAATGAAAATTATCCTGGGATGGCTGCAGCCCGGCAAGGTCCAGCTCAGTTATCTCAGTCTGGTTTACATTCTATTTTTCAGTTCCAATTTGTATTGCTAAGCTTCCATCCCTGGAGAGATGCACAAGAGGCAGCTTTACAAAATGCCTACTTCTATGTCAGAACCTCTGTTTTCATCTTCAGGAACTATTAATTGTGGATCTCTTGAAATGAACTCAGGGTTGAGAAAAGGACCAGTGGCTCACAAAATAATATCTCCATGTATAGTCTCTCACCCCAGTGCGCATCTGAGAGCAGCACCTCTCAGTGCTCAGGTGATATTCCTGAGCTGTGACACTCACTCTCTTTAGCAAACACACTTGTTCAGAGGAGTGGACTCATGTTTATAATTGCTGTTGCCTCCAAGGAGTAAAAAACCCAAAGCTGTTTTGCCCCACTTTGCCAAGCCTTACCCCCATATTTCCACCCTGCACTAAGGTATCAGCAATTATAATGGAAGTCAAAATGGAATAACAAAATAATTTACATCGATCCATCCCTGCTCCCTGGCATGAATACACTACAAGACACCACGACAGGTCATTTGTGGAGAATGGAACCATTTGACCAAACCCTTTGGTTGTGTGTGTAATCTTTCTAAGATTTTCTGACCTTGCCTCTCAAAACAGCAGATTGAATTCTGTGAACTTTAAGTAATACAAAGCTGTTTATCCCACAGGCCCTCGGGGAACCTCTAACCTAATCCGTTAAACTCAGGGCACAGCCACAGGACTAAAGAGAACAGCCCTAACTCAGCACGAATGCCAAAACCTGTTTGCCATTCACCTTGGTTTGCGCGGACAGTGAGGTCTTAGGGAGAAACAGCTCCTAAGGGTGCGTGGATGACACTGCTGCAGCAGGACCTGTCTGCTGGTTGCAGCAGCTGGAATGCAATAACTGTGCTTAAAGGTTCGTCAGCAGATGCCGAGAGAGCTTTGCTTTCTTTAAGAAAAACAAAACCAAACCTAATCCCCTCCTCTGCTCTTCTTGTCTGGGAAAAAACATTTTTTCCTTTTTTTCAGTTTCATTTGACAGTGCCAGTAGCGGTTGTCCAGGATGAACCCACTGCCCTCTTGCAGCCAGTGCTCCAGGGCAGGAAGGCAGGAAGGCATGGGGCAGGGGAGAAGATGTGAATGAACTTGTTATCTTCTAAAAGTTAAAGAGCTAGTACTGAGCTTAGATTCGTGAGGGGAAACACATTTCCCATTGTGAGGAACACCAACACAATGAATACACAGGTGAGTCTGAGCTGCTGTATCTCACCTCAGGGCTTCCCAAAACTTTAGTGAGGCAAAAGCCTCCCAGTGGTGGGAGCATGTCAGCCCAGGCTTGCTCTGCTGCCTGAGTGCAAGCCACAGACATCATGCATCATTCTCCAGGAAACAGCTCTTAGAAGGCAAAACCTCAGCAGGACCCTTGGCTGCCTTTGCCAAGGTGTGCAGCACTGTCCTGCTGCTGCACACTCGCTACCCTCTACCACTTCCATAGCCACTCTTACTCTTGCCTGCAGTTAAATCCTCACCAGGGTCACACCTCTGTAGGGACTGCTATTAAGGGGATCCAAGCAGGCAGACTGAAAAGAACACAGACCTCAGAGTTAATTTTGATAGGTGCTACACATAGCTATGGCCAGCCCATGCTTCAGAGGGGTCCTGAGCGAGCTACAATACATGGAGACCTAAAAGCAAACCCATCGAGCCCTGCTTCACAGGTGGAGGACTGCAGCACTCTGCGTGGCAACTGCTGAGCCACTTGCTCAAAACCATCACGATGTTCTTGGGCACATAAAAATCTGAATTCAGATCACTGACATTCATGGTAAAATATTAGTTTTAGGGGGTTGGTAGATTTCCAGGGGCAGATTTTTCTTTCTTCCCAAGGAAAAAAAAAAAAAAGAGGAAAGAATTGCTGAAGCACGTGAAGCCCTAGCAGCTGACACAGAACTGCCCACTGTGGAATCACCAGTGGTTCAAAAGCTGCCAGCTGGTGTTCATCTAATGCCATTTCTCCAGGTACAGATGTATGTGTGTGAGTTAAGCACACATTATAAATGTTGTACCCCTCTCAACCCCCTGCTCTATTTTCCTTCTGCTGGTATGAACTAAGTGTCCTAAATCTGATTTCCCCCTTACCAAGTGGCAGCCCTTTCATGTCAGGGAAGAAAACGCCCACTCAGTAGAGCTTGAAAGGAACCTGTCTGCGCTTGGGAGGGAGAAGTCGAGGTGCTGCCTAACTAACTAAATTAAATACAACCAGAGCTCCAAGCAGCTAGCAGGTTTGATTTGGATGTAGGATGCTGTGAGATAGTGATAAGTGAGTGCTGAGGACCGCAGGGAATTAAAAGGCTGTACTTTGGTTTAATGGAGCCCCTCTCTTTCTGCGGCACATCCATTAAGGACACTGTGCTGGCACCAGCACTGCCTGTGCCACTTCAGCTGGAAAAGGCCAGCTCCAAATGAGGCTCCAAAGGGCACGAGCACATGGTTTTTGAGGGGGGCAGGAGGAGGCTGGGAGGTTGGAGCAAGGAGGGCACAGTTTCTTCTCACTGGTGGCAAGCAACAGGAGCAGAGGAAATGGTGCCAAGCTGCACCAGGGGAGGTTCAGGCTGGATCTGAGGAAATATTTCTGGGTTCTCAAACATTGGAACAGGCTGCCCAGGGCAGTGCTGGAGTTGCCATCCCTGGGGGTGTTCAAGCAGCCTGTGGAGCTGGCACTTAGGGACATGCAGTGGCCCTGCAGTGCTGGGTGGAGGGTTGGACTGAATGAGCTTGGAGGTCTCATCCCACCAGGCGTATTCTGTGATTCTGTGAGGTCTGTGCTGTCCTTGGCATGCTCATAGACCTCTGAAGGAAGGGACAGTTTCTGCCAGACCAGAGGTTTAGATCCTGCTCTGAACTATGTGGGAAATATCTGCCAAACAGTCCAGGAGGCTCAGAGAGTGCAAAAAACTCATGTTGCTGTCACTGAGAAATTTGTCTGTCTCTGCTAACAAATACCTTAAATCTTGAAATGAGAAGAATTACAGAAAGCAATTTCTTCCCTCAATTCACTGTATTTAGTAGGGCACTAGGAAGCAGTCTGTGCTTAGCCAATATTCCCTTGCCCTCTCCTGGTATTAGTATTTCTCTGCTTCATGTAAGCCCTGCCCTAAGGAACAATGAAGATAGGAAAATGTTTTTCAAGACTATGATGCGACTGTAAAACCTTCTCCAGAGTAACCACCAGGCAGGTGTAATGCCTGAAAGTGTCTTTAAACGCTGTGTTTGAGGACTAAAAATGTAAATGAAACTTTGATTTCCTAATTAGTACAACAGATGTGACACGTCTGCCTCTGGTAACAAGGGGAACTTTTCTTACATTCACAAAATACTGTGAAACCTCAAGCCAAAACACTGCCTGGGTGCTGTAATACACTGTGCTTCAAACCAGCTACACCTCTGCAGACAGGTCCAGGTAAGCAGTTGATATTTTAAGCCTTTTTAGTAATTTTCTTTTAAAAATATGATTTTTTTTGCTCTGTTTGGAGAACTTAAACCTTCAGTTCTTGAGCACAGAGATCACTGGGCACTAGATGCTGAAAGAGTTTATCATAAGCCATCCCCTTGGATGCCACAATTTCTAACTCTCAGGTAAAAGAGTGAACGCCAGAGTAATCACCATGACAATGAGTTTGACAACACCCATTTCCAACAAGCAGTCCTACAGAATCCTTGGTCTTCTCCACGATCCAAAGCTAGTCTTTACCTGTCACTATTTTTTGGTGTACAGATGCCAGGTTATGTAATAAAAGAGCCCGAGAACAGGTAAATGTGTTTGTTTCCTCACGCAAAAAGCTGCATACTTAGGAATAATTTTCTGTAAAATGTGTGCTGAGGAGAAAGGAGAAATTGTTTTGAATATGATTTACTCATTCTGTACAGAGAAGAAGCCCTACACTTGGTTAAAGACAAGTGCCACACAATTTGAATGGCTCTTTCAAAAGCAAAAGCACCGAATCACAGGAGACTGAACACAGAGTAGAGTCAGAACCAAGAGAGATTCATAGTAAAGAAAGAAAGAAAATATCCCTCCAGAGGTGATGGCTCTCCAACCAGATCCAGTCCTTTTCTTCACCTTTATTTATTTCATCTGGTAGTTTTTCATTTGTCCTCCCCTGGAGGTGAGGTTGGTACCATTCCCTGCATTACACCAGTCTGAAAACTGAAAACTACTCTGGATAGAGACACTTTCACCAAAAATGTCTTGGGAAAAGCCAGCTGTGTGCCTGGGAGTGCAATGTGGTGGTTGGTGTGCTGGCCTAGGTGACCAATGCAAACAAATAGGCTGCATTTGTGCAAGTAGAGAGTGCAGCTATGCAGTGAAAGCCATCAAAGAGCCCCCGAATGGCACAGGTTGGAAGCGACCTCAGAGCTCATCTACTCCAACCTCCCTGCCATGGGCAGGGACACCTCACAACTAGACTCAGCTGACAAGTCATAAAAGCTGGGCACCCTTCTCTTACAAAAGAATGAAGGCTCTTAATGCAAAGAGTGGGCTCTCAGAAACAAGAGTGTGCTATTTCCTGGTGGCTAAGGCTATGGCTTTGGAGGGGAATCAGTTCCCCCAGTAATCACTGGGGTGATGCATTCTCCTGCCTTACCAGCACTTAGTGCTTTCTAAAGCACACAGGGGCTGGCCTAGGATGTTCAGCTCCCGCACTTCTATTTTCACAGCAGCACCAGAGGGATCCTGAGAGAGCTCCTGCAGCCTGTCTTTAGGCCCAGATCTGGCAAGGTACTTCAGTGCCACAATTACAGCACACTCTGCAGACCTGTGTCACAACCCTGGGGCACCCCTTCTTCCACAACAGAATTGTTTGTCCAGTTACTTTTATTTAGCTTATGAGGTATGAACCCTGACCTATCCGACAAGAATCTCTGGAATGATTTCCTTGTCTCTAAAGCCTGATACCATCCCAGCACAGTCTTGCAAGACAACCAGCAACACTCCCTCTCTGCACATTTTCTCAGAGCTCCCACAGCAACACAGACGTGCAGGAGAGAATGATGAACAAATGGAGTTAATGCAGTGCAGACAATACAATTCAGTTAATAAAGCAATATCTGGGCACAGGCCACAGTAAAGCAAACCTTGTTTGCTGTAAGAGAGAGAACTGTAATTTTCCAGCAGCAAACACAAGACCTCCCTTACATTGGATTAAATATGGTCACAGGAATAGTAAGTAAACAGAGCCAGTCTTGACATAGCAGTTCTCTTTCTGGTGGCATTTTTCCTCATCTCTGCAGAACTACTCACTGTTCTTTCTGGATGTGCAAATGTGCTGCTGGATCCTGGGTTCAGCTGAATTCTAAACACACCTGTAAGGCAATACTAGATTTTGTCCCAGTGTCCAAACACAACACCTGTGCAAACCCAGCTGGTCACCCCCCTGTTGTCACAGGCATTACACAGCAGATGAAAACTTATACAGACTTGTGGCTAAGCAGGGAGCAGAGCTCACAAGCACTCCTGTGTGTGTGGTATTGAGCAGGCTTTTGGCTGCCAGCAGCAGTTTCCTAATCCACAGCAATATATAGCATCTTGTATTTCACTTGGCCATACTACAACTGTTTAACTTCCTCCATTCACCAGGGCTTTCTACTGACATCTTTCAAACCACTGATTATCTGTCATTACTGCCTGCAAGGAACTGCCATGCATTTCCTCACTGCAGAAATAATCAGCAGTAACAATGCAACATCAAGCTGCTACCTTTTTAATGAGCTGAGAAACAGAACCATTCATTTGTGGTAGCTTCTCGTGCCCCAATAAAAACAGACCCTTTTTCATTTTAATAAAATCAACCCCACCAAAATTGCCTGTAAAACACACCAAGAAGCATTTACCTGAAGTAATTAACATTACCTGTTATTCAAATAGAATCATTTAGCTTGGAAAAGACACTTAAGATTATCCAGTCCACTCTTTAACCCAGCACTGCCAGGGCACCACTAAACCATATCCCTCAGTACCACATCTGCATGGCTTCAAAACCCCTCCAGGGATGGGGACTCCATCACTGCCCTGAGCAACCTGTGCCAGGCCTTGACAACCCTTTTGGGGAAGAAAATTTTCGTCACATCTAAACTAAACCTCCCCTGGGGCAACTTGAGGCCATTTCTTCTTGTCCTATTGCTTGTTCCTTGGGAGAAGAGACCAATCCCTACTTGATCCCACCCTCCTTGACAACCCTTTTTGGGTAAGATGAAGCACAGTGTTTGCAAGATGCTTAGCTGATGAACTACAGACCAGAAGTCCAGCATGGTTTTATAATTCCAAACAATTATTTTAGAACTTCTAAAATCCTAACATTCCAACTCCAGAGGCACCTGTCACTGTCCTGTAGTTTAATGACACCAATGATAAAAGACTCAGAAATGCCTAAGTGCACACAGAGTACCAAGGCTGAGATTCTTATGAGTTTAGAGGTTAAATATTTCAGGCTAAATTTTAAAAGGCATTTTGATGTCTAAAGGTGCTCTCCATTGGCTGTCATCAGCATACTGCCAGGTTTACCTATGTCCATTAGCAGCACACGGATGCTGAGGGCATGTTCCCATGCTTGGAGCTCAGATGCAAGCGAAGGGCTCTGGCCCTGAACCTTCCTCCCCAGCCATCCCTCCTGCTGCCTCCCAGCACGACAGTGGGAGGGAAAAAGCACAGCTCAGAGGAGACTAAATTGGAACAGCTGAGCTCAAATGAGAGCTTTTATACCTCCTCAGGACTGTCTTATGAAGTCTTTTTTTGTTGCAGACGAGCAGTGGACAACAGCAAAAGATATTTCCAAGTAAAACCAACACTGGACTCATTTTATATAGGAAACTTCCCACTTGTGCTTCACCGGAGGCAGCTGCCTCTGGTTCAGGGATTTACCAGACCCCCAGAAGAAAGGAGCAGAAACATGATGCAGCATTGCTCCCAAGTTGTTGACCTGATTATATCAAGCCTAGTAAGAATGCTGTTTTGTATATGCAGAGGTTTCTGTTCATCCCTGAGTATGGTCCCACAGGTTCTTTCTATCTGTTGGCTGTAAGTAAGATGGAGAATGTCTTTGGACTCTGAAGCCAATCACATAGAAAATATTTGCCTCAGCAGCCTAACAACCTCTTGCAGAAACATGCCATCTTTCATTTACATGATGATGAGAGGGCAAGAGGCATTAAGGAGTGGCTGATCACCCCGAGACAGAAAATGATGGAGCCCCCTTACACCCTGAGCCCGTTAGGTGCCAGGGAACTGTGCTAGTGCTGGAGGTGTCTGTGTGGGAACTCTCTCCAGTAGCATACTGCCACCCTCTGCAGTTTCCACCTCACAGAAGTTCATGTAAACCTTGGTGAGCTGCATCAGTATCTCTTCCAGGAAGTTCCACCTGTGTTCCAAGCCAGCTAGATTGATGCCATAAAGCTGTGTTAGAGCAGGACCCTTACTTTTCTCTTCCAGAACCCAACAAATTGTTTCCTAGACCCACTGTATAAATCTTGTCAGGAGTAAATTTATGCACAGAATCACAGAACGTCAGGGGTTGGAAGGGAGCTCAAAGGCTCATCCAGACCAACTCCCTTGCCAGAGCAGGAGCACCTAGGGCAGGTCACACGGGAAGGCATCCAGGTGGGTTTGGAATGTCTCAATACACAGTAGTGCAGCCATTCTGCGGCTACTCTTAGCTGCCATTCCAAATTAAATATTTCCTTTTGTTTCTTCTCTTTCACTCCCTCACTCAGTGCAGGCACACAGCCCTAAATATCTGCATTGCCTTCTGTGCAGTGCCATGTACACCAGGGTCACTACTGGTCCCAGATCTGCCATTTCCCCCCAGGAGAGCAGGAATCCCATCGCTGTGCATTCAGAGGAAGGGGAAGTTGCCCTGAACTGGCCATAAGTTTTGTTCTGTTGATGCCCCAGTTGGAGAGCTGTCTCACTCAAGATCTGAAAACACCTGGGTGCCCTATGTTGCCCACCTTCTGGGACACATTTACCACCTGGAAGCTCCTTTGGCTCATCTATTTGAGTCCATGAGAACTGGCAAAAAAATGTCTGCCGCTCTGGGATGTGTGAGTAGTTGCATGCATGCGAGGCAGGGAGGTAGCTGGTGTGTGAGGTGACATTCAAAGCAAGACTCCTGCACTGCTGCCTCTGCAGGACAGAGTTACTGTTTGCTGCTGCTGCTCTCTGCACGTGAGCCAAGGCCGCAAGCCAGGCTGGTGCCTGCACATGAGCAGAAAGAAGGAAGCTGCTTTTGTGCCTTAGAGCTGAATTCAGCTTTTTGGAGGTCGTGAGCTTGCCCAGCTACGTCAGATCAAACCTCCCAGGGCAGCACCCCTGAGGAGAAATCAGACTCCTCCTGTGCTCTGAATGCCAAAGAGCTGCAGCCTGTTAAACGCTGCTCCTGCCTTCTGGGGAATCTTACACTGGCTTAATTATGCTGCATCTTCAGGCCAAAGCCTGATCAGCTACAGTTCAGTCACGGCCATGCTGCCCAGCTGCATGCAGACCCACAGAGGGCAGGATTCCAGAGGCATGCCAGAGACGCAGCAGAGACTGAAGTACACTGGGAGCATCTCACTTCTGTACCAACCTAGCACCCAGAAGAGCCTTGAGCCTCTCCTGCTCCTTCAGACCCTGCCACGTCTCAACTAATGCAACTCAGCTGCTAGAAATACTGCTCTGACTTCAGCCTAACTTCTCATTCCTGTTCCTTTGTGAAAGGTAGGAGTTCCACCAACAGAAGAGGCCATGCAGGCATCAGGAATACTAAGATCAGGATTTAAAGCTGTCATCCATAGGTGATGGCATGCCAGAAAGAAAAACACTCAACGATTTGTCGTTCAGGTTTTATTTTTCTCGTGCCAAGGTAGGGGAGATCTTTGTTTTCTGTCGAGTCTGGCACCTGGGGAAGCTGAGTCATTTTTATGTTTGGTAAGATGCTTGCACACCACTGCTCATTCTTTGCTGCTCTGCAGCCCCACACACCCCAATTTGATCATACAGTGCCTTTCACATTAGATACAATCTCTGTGGTCTCTGAGTCACCTCTAAACCCAGTTTTTTTCCATCTCCATGTCTCCATTTCTTTAACTGACCACTGCTGAGCTGTCTGTCTACAGCCACAGGGTCCCTAATGCCCACCCATGCCCTCTCTCTTATCACTCCATGCCTGCACGCCTCTGTGTCCCTCCTGTGTCTCCCTCTCCCAAGGCCTCTGCTATCATACCAAGTTTGCATTTCTCTGCATGACACGGCTGTGTCAGAGCCATGAATATTCTATACAGCATAACTTCTTATTACTGCTGTCTATATAAAGCTATGGTTGTACCAGACAAAGGTAAACAAAAGTAAAACAAATTAGCCACAGGCACCCAGCCAGGTAGAGAATTTGCTGTCACAGCTAAAGCAGGGAAAAGCAAGCTGCAGGCAGGTCGAGAGTTCAGACAGAGCAAACTTGTCAAGCCTCAGTCTGGGGGCCTTACAGACTCAGCACAGAGCCTGTGGCCCGTTTCCAGCAATGGCAACACCTGTTAGAGGGCCACATGGACAGTGTCATGATGTCTCTGAACTGAGATGGGGCAATGCCATGGGAGGTTCCGATCCTATGCACTGTCACTGTGCCTACATCTCCAGAGGCAAAAAGGCATTTTTCTCTGAAGTTAATTGTTTATTAGAGGTGTCTCAGACCCTTTAAACTATCCTGTCTGCAGTCTCTTTTAGGAGGGGTGGACCCTAAGGAGGTGTTTGCTCTAAGAGCCTGAAGCAGAAGCTGTCTCTGACCAGGTGAGATGCCTTTGGGAGCTGACAGAGCACTGATTTTTAGCCACAGTGGGATGTTTTCCTTTTCCTTAAGAAGCATGTTTGTACCTCTAGAGGAAAGTTCACCTCGGCTAGAGATATGGCCAGGAGCCATGTAATAATCTGGTGGTCAGAAGACTGGCCTGGATGTACCAAACAGCTTGCAGGATCCCAAAGAATTCCTTGGTTGTTTTTTGTCTATGGCAGATCCTGCCTGCTCATTCTGCTATCTACAAAAGAAAAACAGCCTCTATCAGTCCTGTGCATAATAGCTACAAATTAAATAGCACTGCACCACTTATCACAAACTGAATAAAGGAGAATAAGAAGGCAAATAAATTCCCTTGCCTGTGCTTTCTGCTTATCATGGGCCTATCCATGTCATCATCTGAGCCCTTACACGAGCAGCAAATCGACAGCAAGTCCCTGGTGGGTTGTCAGGCATGTTTCATTAACAGCACCTTCCTCCTCAGTAACAAAATCCTCTCACTAGAGATGAACTCTGCTTGGAGAAAAGAAACTTGTGACTTTCTTTTCCAGTCCATAACCACCCCTAACCTCAACAGTGAGGCCAAACTCCAGTCCTGCTGTGATTAAACAAAGCACCAAGTGATCTCTGGTGATCCCCTCTAGTGCAGCCTTTTGAGACAAGACAGGGGACTCGTCTGCCTCACCTCTACCCCCTGTACCTCAGCATGGCCTTTACATTTTACAGATTCTAAAACAAACCTTGAACTTGAGTAGAGCATCGGAGCTGGCAGCGTTGTGTTTCTCCAGTTAACTGAGTTGGGGTGGCAAGGAGAGTGCTGCTCTGACTGTAACCTATCCAGGAAAATCACTTTATAGGAATGGGAACCCTTGCAGTAAACATCTACACATGATGGATGGTCTGAAGCCTTAGGTCCTTCCACTTCACAGACACCATTGAAATGCCATCAGTCATAGAGCAGTTTTCAGTCATGATCTCAATCAAAGCCACATTTTAGAAGAAATCAGAGCAACACTTTGCTTGCTGAATGATCAAATCTCTGCCTTTCAGTGCTCATGGCTCTGCCCTGATTTTTCATTGAGTTACTTTGCAAAGAGTAAATACAAAAGCTCCTGAAAGTGAAAGTGTACTGGGCTTGTCCTTGGCCAGCAACTTCTAGCAACCCTCTGGAAAAGTTAATGCCCCAAACCTACAATTCCAGGTGATCAACACAGTACCCAGCTAGACTAATGTCCTAACCCCTCATTCAGGCATGAACCCAAGCTAAATTCAAGCTGGTTTTGGAAGGAACAAAACCAACTGAAGTGATTCTTCAGTCTTTATGGAATTCAGAAAGAGGGCTTTGTCATAACAGAATCCTAATGAAATGGAAGCATTGCACCAGGTGAGTCTTGGCAGAGCTGGTTTTGGTGTGTTCCGCAGACAGGACAGAGAAGAGATGAAGGTAAGAATTTCTGCTTCAGCACAGGCTGCCTTTGTGCTTCAAGCAGAGCAGGCAGATTTTCGGATCCTGCCAAGAAGCTGGGCAGCCCCAGTGGAGGGTGCATTTTTCTCATTTAAGGAGGTGAAATTTGTCTTCGTAACTAAGCAGCACAGCAAGAGTTGTGACAATGCTCTGCAGCTATCACCACTCCTAACTGTAATAAGGTGGTTGTGCTCAGAACTAAGCCTCTAAACTACACGAACCAGGGCAGTGATCTGGGCTTTCACCTACCTGCACCAGTCGGTGGCATCAGCTGAGTATCTGTCTCGTTTCTTTTACATTCCTCAGCACCTTTTGGCCACGAGAGGCAAACCTAAA
This sequence comes from Ramphastos sulfuratus, assembly GCA_013399055.1. NCBI lineage: Eukaryota > Metazoa > Chordata > Aves > Piciformes > Ramphastidae > Ramphastos > Ramphastos sulfuratus. The sequence continues at coordinate 142,598 of WBNM01014507.1, read as the reverse complement.
CGTGTAATCTTGACCCCAGTGAGGCTAGCTGCAGAGCACCGGGAGCGCAGCAGAGGCTGAGCCCGCGCACAGACCTTGCGGCTTTCGCCACAGCAGCTGAACCCTCTCTTCTCACCTCACAAGAGTCAGTGCTTTCGGCTGGTACTTCCTGTGGCCAATCCATGTTTCGAGGGAGGATACTGACCCATGAAACTCAGAGTATGTCCTAGTTCCTCTTTGAAACACACACCAACTCTCATCACAGATTACCAGCAACCTAAGAAGCAAACCCCACATCTTGATAGTGACCCCACGGCGGAGGTGCTTTGAGCCAGCTCCACCACCCATTCCTAATGGCTTCAAACAGCTCCTGCACATCGCTCTGCCTGATGGCCAAGCTGTTTGCTGACTTGGTTAAGACAGGCAGATCCTATGCCTGTTCTTCAGTGGGATGAAGGCATAGATGTATGGGGATGCTCCACACCAGCAGCTCCTGTGCAGGTCACTGTGTTGGTATTTTGAAGAGCCTTCTAACTGCCAGCTACTCACGCGCCTGAGCTGCGGCACCAGTTAACAGCATCTGCTTTTCTAACTCAGATCTACTCACACAAAAGGCCATCTTACATCTAGTGGTACTGGCACTGAGCAGTCACTGGGTCTGCTTGGCTGTTGCTGTGGCCTAAGGAACTGATATGAAAACTTTTCTGTTCCTGGGAATGGAAACGTCAATTCACATCCAAAAAGCAGTAGCAAGCAAGGAAATGAGTTCTCACAAATGCAGCTGTATACATTTCAATCTCACATCACCATGAATGCCTTTGGCTGTAGATTCTTTGTGGCTTACAACTTTACAATTAACAACCTGTAAAGACAAAGCAACACATGCAGAGCTTTAAACAATTTGGCAGCATTGCTTCCCATTTTTGAAGGTGTCTTTTAATAGCTCTCTACAACGTATTCTAGAGTATACCACAACATAAATTTCTTAGACTGGATTAAAGCATAATCTTTTCTAAAGTTAAACTTGATATCATATTTTCTTGAAAGCTGTCATCTACAAAATATAGGAGTATTTCAATTTAACTGAGATATATTGAAAGAAAGGAGAAACTTTGTGCTCAATTTTAATGTGTTTTTCAAGGTCTACCGATGTTTGCTGTATTTGTTTTTAGCTGGTAAAGGAAAATGAGACAGAAAAAGAAAATTGAGCTGGGTGCATAAAATTAGTTTGAACTTGCCTGAACAGAAATTTTATGCATCCCAAGCCTCATTTCTCTACTGAATGTTCAAGCCAGCTTTCAGCTACACTATTTCTCTTTGCTTTTCCCTGTCACTCTAAAAATATTATTACTTTTTGTGTGATTAGAGACAGCAAAATGTTTCCTTAATGCACCAACTTTTTCTTTCACAGTACTGTAAAGGAAAGTCAAGGGAGACACAGTGATGTGAAAGAGGCATGAGAGCTCAGGCTTAGTTGCCTCCTGGTGACTAAGGAAATGGCTAAACAGAACAATGCAGGTGGAGAGCACTGGCAGTGCACTGGCAGTTCCCAAGGAGCCATGATCTTCCCATACTCAATTCCCTGAAAAGTTCAGGAGCCCTTTCCTGGTTCACCTCTTGACAATTCTTCTGCTTACCAAAGCAGTGCCACAAGCAATACGAGCTGGAGGTTTGATTACAGAAGCCATGAGCAGCGCAGTGAGCAGGCTGCCTATGGAGATCACCCACAGCAGTAATCCCTGCAGATCAGCAGAGATGTAGCTGCCTGCACTCTGCTAGATAAACACCAGCTCACCTCCCACCGCTGCTCAGGGCTCCTTTCATCAGCCACAGCTCTCCCTTTCTAAAAAGATGTTTATCAAACACAGGTAACTCCTGAAACACTTACCTCTAGGAGTTACAATTGCCCTGTCAGACTTCAGCAGCAAGATGACATCTGGGGGAAAACTTCAGCAACACCTCTTGTAAAGTGCTGCACTAGAGACAGCAGAGAGAAATGCTTACTGTTATTGTTTTGAAACAAAGGGAAATGAGAAAACACTATTGGGTAAAGGAGAAGTGGCAGAAGTAGGCAGAAGATTAATACACTTAATTAGTCCTTTGCAAACACGGGGAGCTTTCCAAGTACTTAAGTAAAACCTACAGAAAGAGAAGGAAAGGTGGCTCAGAAGTCTTTTGCTCTGATCCAGATGCATGAGAAGATTGCTTTGATGCTGATGAAGGAAACCCTTTTGAAGGTATGGTGAAGGATACTTAATAATCTAGAGTACCAAAACTGCAGCAAGTTCTCCCGAACAAAGAGGTGGTCCTTGGCTCAAGCTGTTTATGAGAGTCTGAAGGACACAGAGGCATGGGGCAGAACGTGGATCAAAATGACAGTGCTGTTTTCTTCCAGGGCTGATTGATCTTGCCAGTAATTTCTAAAAAATTCTAAAATAGTGCCAGTGACTGAGGACTGCATGAAACAAAGCTGAGGACCCAAATCAGAGCCTCTGGCAGTTCACTGGGCACCTCAGCCTTACTCAGGTGACTATGGCTCTGGTCCCATGGGCTGGTTTCTTAGAGTGTTCAACCTCAGCTGATTTGGCTGAGCTAGTTCAGACATGAGTCTGTGCAGGAAGGATGGCTCAGAACCCAGACTTGACCCTCCAGGGGTAAGATGGCACTGCTGGTGTTGGTGCTAATGAAGAGCATTTGGGCCTTGGTGAGGCAGCCCAGGCTTTCCCATGCTGCTTGTGAAAAAACATTTCGATGAAAGCCTGAAGCTAGGACTAGAGATGTTTCCTTCTGTGATGAGATTTTTATCCTAACTAGTTTACAAGTTTTCCATCAAAGAACACCTGCCAAGGGCAGCATAAAGCATTGCTGGCATGACTGGGGGGAATGACAAGCAGGTTGGTTATTCATCACTGACAGCAGAGACAGCTCTAGCCCTACAGCCTAACCACACTGCTGAAAGCAAGCTGCTGGATATAAACCAGCAAAGGGCCCAAAAGTGAGTCCTGGGAGAAATCACATGGACTGACTGTCCAGCCCTCGAGCTACCAAGATACCCGGGATAACAACATGGCAATGGTTCTGCAAAAGAACCAGAGCCAACTTTAAACAATGATGGATAAGTCCACCTGCTCACTCTTCAAGAGACTCCCTCCACATATGCAACCTGCCAGAAGACTTAATAAACTACAAGTAAACCTGTCTCATGGCCGCAGCACTGGTTAGAGCACCGAGTCAGTCTATCCCTCTGCTGTCATCAGCAAAGAGTAAGGAGCAAAAGAAGAAGTGTTAGATGATTGTGTAGGCCCCTCAGGCTAGGGCTCTTGTGCTCCAAACCCCTAGGAAGACAGAGCCATCTGACAGGCAAGCAGCCACCGCTTCACCCTAGGCAGGCATCCCAACAACAGTTACAGTGAAAGGTGAGCACTGCCCTGTTGTTACTGCTAAAATGTCACCAGCAGGCCTGCCCCCAGAAGCTGATGAGTAGGAGAGTGTGAGCCAGAGAGAAAAAGGGAAATCAGGAGAAGACCGGGCAGCTTCACTTGTATTCATTACCTGAGAGGAATGCATCCTTCCCTGGCAGGAGAGGAGAGATGTTACTGGCAAAACAGTAACCTCAGAGGCTGCCAGGAAGTCTCATCTCTCCCGCAGCTAACGCTGCACACCTGTCCAGACAGCCCTTTCTTGTCCAGGTAAGCCTGGGGCTGCACATCCATGCCCTGAAGAGGAGCTGAACTCCACCCGCGCTCATCAGGAGCAAAGTTTACCTCCTTCCTTTGCCGTGTGGAACTTCCCCATGCATTACAGAGTTTCCCCACCAGACTCTGATTACGTAAGTTCTTTCCTTATCAAAACCAAAGCAAATATGAGCTTGAATCTTGCCATGGCTGAAGTCTGCTGACTATAAACAGAGGGGAAAGTGCATGCAGCACATCCTCGTGTTGTTCAGAGCTGCACTTGCTCCAGCCTGGTCTGTAGGCATCCCTCTCGGCATGACAGTGCTTCAGAAGAGATACACTCAGTCTGCACTGGAGCTGGCACAGGTGACCTCTCTGAAGTTGTGCAGGTAATCAGTTGCCAGATCACTTTCTTAGCACAAGGCAAGCACTAAAACACAATGTGGACAGATTTGATGTCAAACCTGCAGTTTGCTAGCAGAGAAGCTCCTGACAAATACTCAATGCTGTTTCTTAAACACTAACAATGTTTCACAGCAGCTTTTCATACCTAGATGGACAGAAGAGGAATTTCTTTACATGAGAAGAAAATGATGATACTTAATAGCTAGCAAGGCTGGGAAAAAAAAAAAATCAATTCTGCTCTCTCCAAGTTATGACTTCTCAATGCAAAAAGTGAAGCCTCTCTAATAGTATTGATTATTCCAGTTAAACTGTGAAACAACAGATTATCCACTCACCTAAGTAAGGAGAAAAAGAACTTCCAGCTCAGGAGAGCTGTAGGAAGAACAGTTCTGCCCTAACAAGAGGTTATTAGCAATATGCCATTTATAGGTGCTCTTCAATTCCATAATGTAGCTACACTGACTGCATGACAGCAGCCTCTTGGTCTGAAACTTCCCAGGGACTGCTGTGGAGCTTACCCTGTGTGACACCTTCCCTTACAACCCAGAGGATCAGGCAGAGCTGCATCCTTGCAGACAATCCCAAATTAGGGTGAGAGCCTTCTCCTCCAGCAGATAAAGGCTGGAGAAACCAGGCTCTGGAAAACCTGGAGAATCTCCTGGGGTTCCCTAAGTGAACTCCTCTGCACCATCAGGACTGCCTATTGGGAACTGACTGGCTGAGGACCTGTGGCAGTGATGGACATTGAGTTGAATGCCAGGCAACAGTGTGTGCTCATCACAAATAGAGCAAAATGTACACAGGGCTGCCTCGGAAGGAACTTGGTTAGAGGGTCAGGGTAGCTCCTATCCACCTTCACTTGGTGCTGGTGAAGCTGAAAATGAGTATGTGCTCAGGTTTCTGTGCCCCTGTTACAGAGTCATCCTGAGAAACTGCAGAGAGTCCAGCAAAAGGCTCCAGAGATGGTCCAGGGCCTGGAGCATGGGATGCTAGCCACCTGGAGCTGCTTGCTCTGGGGAAGAGAAGGCTCAGGGGTGATCAGGTGGCTGCCTGTGACTACCTGAAGGTGACAGAGCCAAATTCTCTCGATAGGAAAATCTGACAGAACAAGGCTGCAGAAGCACCATCCTCAGCTAGCCATATCCACACTAACCCAATCCAGCCATGACCAAGGTTTGTTTTGACTAGGAGGCAGGACCGGAGACCCCATGGGGTTTGTTTCCCATCACTTAAAAAATGTTATGATTTCCTAATATACACTCTAAATTAATAATAACACATACAGAAGCATGCTAAAGTGAGAAGCCTCTGTCACAGTCAGATGCAGTTTCATCATTAATGCTGTTAATATAGTTGACTGACACAACTTTTTCTTGGTTTTTTAAAATGGTTAAACATGATTTACTCTAGCACAGCAACACTGCTCAATGAAAAACAAATCAGAATATTTTCCACATATAATTTAGACCATTATTAAAAAAATACATAAAATTCTTCTGGAAAACATTCCCAAGAAATCCTGAAATAAGCAAAGTCTTTTAGAAACTCAGCTAAGTTTCACTGAATATTTTCTAAATCTCTTCCAGCTGATGGCAAGGAAGCTAATGGCAGGAATTTTAATAGCTCCAGTGAGAAGCCAAGTGAAACTAAATGGCTTCAACTGATACATTCAGACACGAAAAATCAATTCCAAAACTGTGAACATTCAGAACCGAAAGAAGGCTTATAAGAATAGCTGCTAATGGGGACCATTAGGCTTTCATGTGACTAATTAAATTTAAACACAAAATATTCAGGAACTCTGGAATGTGAGGATCAGGAATGTTCTTTCCCTCTCACAAAACACATTCCTGTCCTACTGTTCTCGCCCCCTTGCTCCTGGATCCTCAGCTCTCTCTCACTTAGTTCTTTTGGAGAACACCAAAGAACAGCACTTTTAAGAGCTTCATTGAGTCCCTAGCTGCATTTTTTCCTACTTTGAATTTGGATACCCTGAAACACATTTAGATGACTTCTGAGGTAAACCCCAGAGATTTCAAAAGAGTACTTATCACGAAATAAAATTATTTGGTCAACTTAGGGTAATTTCAGACGGAGGCCAGGATAAAGCAGCAAGCAGTCTGTGAATGACTTTCCTATACTGCTTACATTATGCAGCTAGGGAAAAAACTAACATCTTGTCAGGTATATGAGAAATTGTTCTGCTGATTAAAAGAATATGATTGGAAAGCACTCAATATTCAGGTCAGATACCACAAAAATAATGTTTGTAAGTTTTCTTTGCATTTAAATGCTGTAGGCACAACATTGCCAAAGCATATGGAAAATACAATTTGTTACCTACTCCCGTATTGCCACTCAGACCCATGTGTCTTCCACATTTCAACTCACACCACTTCCCCAAATTCATATGGAATGAAGAGAGCCATGAGCTTCCCTAGCAGGGCAGGAGAGGATTTTAGCTTTGCTCTGAACATTCTGCCACTTGCATTCCTGTCTGCCAGAATTTTCCTTGAGACCGTTGGTACTTCCATCACAGTCATTGCCTTTTGGAGACAAGAGCATTGTGCTGACGTGCATACCCCAAAGGGGGAAGACACAAGGCAGGGCAGTGCCTGGTGCAGTAAGACATCCCCTGCAGGAGCCTCTGCAAACTGAAAATGAATGATGAACTCAGAGAATTTATCCTTCACTGTGAGGCAGGTGCCCAACTGAAAGCACTCAGGATCACCACAGTTCCTCTCTCCTTTCTCCGGGGAAGCTCCATGCACTGCTCCCACTGTCCGAGTGCTCTTCCCTGCCCTCACTGCTGTGGTAGGGGTTCGCCAACGGCAGCGCTCCCGAGCGCTTCAGTAAGGCAAAAGAGAACAATCCTGACGCCGGTGCTCCAGCGCGGGGCTGAAGGCACACAGGATGGCAATTGTCTAGCTCTGCCCTGACAGGTGGATGCATTAAATGGAGCATTCAATCCAACTAACCAATTAAACTAGCACACTCCAAGGAAAAAAATCTCTGAATTGCTAATCCAGTAGAGCTGCACAATGGCAAAGAGCTTCAGAGCAGTATCAAGAACAAGCTAAAATAATGAGACTCTAAACCCCAGAAGGAGACGAGCTTGTGAGTTATCCCAGCTGGTACCATTCCCACAGTGCTGCGCACTGAACTGCTAGATATGGGATCACAAAAAGCCCAAGTGATGGATCTGTGATGAAGAAAAGCTTCTCAGTCTTTACTGACGAGGGATCAGAGAGCAAGACGAGAGAGACGAATGCCAGTTCCATCACTGAGCACATTGTAATCCAGTTCAGGAAGCAGAACTGGGACAGGCTCCAAAGAGCCATGCATGCCAGTCCTGTTAGCAGGAATGGGGATGTTAAAGTTGGTTCCAGAAAGAAAAGATAAAATAGAACAGCAAAAAGAGTGGCAAAATAAATAATTTATCTCAGTGGTGAAAAGACTTTTTTTTTAATGTCACATTTCCAATCTTTGAACTGTTTTGGCAATGCCTTCTTTGGCTTATTTGTCACTTGTCAGACAGAGAAGAACTTATCTCCATGGCAACACATTATATTAAATGTAGGAAGCAGAACCTATCTATCTCAGCATCTAAGCTTATTAAAGCTCATTAAATAGTAACCTACAGTAAGAGGGGAATAGGGACCCATACTGAAGCATTTGTTCAAGGAAAATAAAATACACTGGTGGACACCAGCTAAAAATGGAATCTCACCTGCCTTCAGGAGGTTGAAAACAGCATCCAAACAGATTTCTAAACAGGAACAGCTTTCTAGGCTAGGGAAGATCTGCAGGTCTGATCCCTACTCTAAAGGCAATGTGCAACACAGAGAGATGAGATGATGAGATGCTCAGTGTCACTGAGGAGGTAGGACAGAGTTCTCTGAAACTGGAAGCCAGGCTGAAAGTGAACTGCACAATGAGTAAGGGAAGGAGTGATCTCAGGGGCTGGCATTAGCAGGTGGGTGACCTTGACTTGGACCCAATAAACTGTGGGTGGAGGGCATTTAGCACCTACAGGAATGGAGCCATAAATCAAGTGAAACTTGGGATGGCTGCAGCAAGGCAGCTCTAGAAAGAACCACTCATACCCTGCCAACTCAGAGCTGTGAAATAAGGGACTCTGGAGGGTTGTGCAACCAAACCAATTAGTCTTAAGATGGACAATTTATGTTCACTAATCAAGTCATTTATGCAACATCTTTTTGCCCCTTTATTCCAGCAGTGGTATCAAACACTATGGCCAGCTCAGGAAATGCTTCAGCTGCTGGTCAGTGGGTGGTGGGAGACTACTCCGAGCAGCATATGCTCTGCCCTCACATCTGCAACCAGCTGCTGCCAGGCCTGAGCTCCACATGCAGCTGCTGTGAGCCACAGGGCCACTCTTGCAACAAACGCAGCATTCACAAATCTCTCAGCCTCCTCTGCTTTACAGGACTGATGCTTCTAAGGTGTATGTCCCTTTTTCATCTACACAGGAACACTGATGGAGTCTTCTTCTGTACTCTATTAGACATTAAAGGTCTGTTCAAATGTCACTAAGACAAGGGAGTTGCTAATAGCTGCACCCCTGATGTTAGACATTCAATATTGCACACGAGCATTCCCCATTCAGATTGTGGATTGAGCTTGGTGACCCAACAGCCATCAGTTCTTGTGCTGCTCTCGACTCACAGCACACATGTAAGTGGTAGGTGTTACAGAAGCTGCTGAACACTTCCAGTTTAATTCAGTTACCATCTGGGATGAGGTTATATGTGCTTTTAATCTGCCCAAGCTACATTCCACAACCCTGACAACTGAAAAACAGGAAAATTGGTTAAAGCTTACTTTGTCCACTCGGCTCATTTTCACATGCTTCAGTAATGAAATCTCTTTAGACTTCCTTCCACAGCAGGCATCAGGAAAAAAACTGAAAGTACTAAAATGAATGGACAAGGAGCTCATTCAAAAGAGTTCACTCTTGTTAAAAGTTAACCGAGCAGGAAAACAGAGAGAACAACGGAACGAAGGCCTGGTGGAAAGTGAATCGCATTGTGTCTGCTCTTACGCTTTGGTGCTGGCCTTCCAGCCACAGTTAACAATTTATTCTTATTACACCCCTCCACATTCTCCATTACATACTCTGGTGGGCAACATAGACAAAAAGCGCAAAGCACACTAGAACTCAATAGGAGAGAGACCTGGATGGGTTTTGGTCAGCGGAAAGCTGATGCGTCCCACTTTGCTATGGGGAAAGCAGCCTTGGAGCCCCAGTTCCAGGGCTATTTCGGGAGCCACTGAGTTCACTCAAGGTTGTGCTGTGCTTTCCCCCTGCTCATGGCCACCAGCCTCAGGAGCATCTCTGAGATGGGTGCTCCCAGATGTGGTTTTTACCAGCTGGGCTGTGATGCAGAAAGGTGCAGCTCAGATGAAGCCTGAGTGATACACTGCCCTGCAGGTACATGCTTCGCTTCCTCCGGCACACAACACCTGCCAGCCTGCCTTTCAGAACCTGCTACCCAGGGCTCACAGAGGCTATAAAAAGGTAGGCTACAGTCAGAGTGAACTCATTATGCCAACATAATTTTCAGGAATGAGAAGAACCTTCAGCACTGTAGTGACCACTCCAATTAAGACTGCAACAGCAAAGCTACTCAGCGGATGAAATGAATGCTGTCTTAAGACTCTTCTGCTCCGAAATGCAGCCAGCATTACATAAGCTGTCCCCCTATAGACACAATTCTACACAGGAAAAATGCAGCCTCTCTCTCCTTTAAATCAAAATAATCATGCAATGACTTTCTCAGAGCTGTCTTAGCAGACAGAGGCAACACAAGAGGCACAGCTACTATATTTTCTGTGTCTGGTTGTAGCAGCTCTATGAAATTCATCTCTCTGAACAAGAAAATGTTGACATTGGGATCTCAGCAATGTAAGTCACTATGATGCTACTGTCACCTTTCCACTATCACTGTAATTTATTTAGGAATCTTTACATGACCATATTAATACTTACAGCTGCCTGCAGACCGCTGGAATCACATTGCTCTTCTCAGCTTTTCGCGGGTGCTTCTCTCTGCTGTAAGTGCTGACAGTCAGGAGACAGAATGTCCCTGCAAGAGCTCACCTAAAGGACAGCGTTTTCATGGAGCAGGCAGCCAACACAAGACACTTCCCCCCCGCCCCAGTTGACTTTCTCCAGCTGCTAATTTGTTAAAGGAAAAATGCCAATATCCTTCCAAAGTTCCAAGTCCATTTCTTCCTGTAAAACTCAGCTACAGGACACTTCAAAGCAGTGCTCTAAAGCTGATAACCTGCAGGGAATGACAGCAGAGAACTAATGAGATGTTTTATCTTTTTTTTTTTTTTTACAGTGAGGTGGAATTCACCATTGTTTGGGGATTTATGCAACGATTCATTCTCATCTCGTCAGGCAAACAAAGGCTTCCTGCTCACTCCTCATCAGAGCAGAACAAAAGGTGCATTTTCCTAAGCATGCCCTGGACTGCACAGGGAACAATCGGCTGGTCAGCAGCCCAGGGAGCAGAGAAAACAGATCTAGTGTAGCTGGCATTACTATAATAATGAGATGCTAATAGGACAACAAACTATAAGCACATTTACATAATGATAACCACCTTAAAATGACACCAGATTGCATTCAAAATCTGGAACTGCTAAAAATTAAGACTTGACCTTCAGGGTGACCATGTCAGGATGTGTATGATGTGTTTCTTTATGAGCATCATGGTCTGAAAGCTACGATGTCTGAGCATGGGTATCTTAGAGGACTCAAAGTGGAGCCCAGAGGACCTTTGTCTAAAGAATACCCATTTTAGCCCTGCTACTGTCTAACATTTCAACCTGCACATCAGCTCCTGTACAGCCTGGGCACCCGTGCAGCTGTGCTAGCATACACAGGTCATTTATGGTTACAAGGAGCCGTGGAATGGTTTGAGTTGGAAGGGACCTCTAAAGGTCATCCCGTCCAACCCCCCTGCAGGGAGCAGGGACTTCTTCAACAAGAAGCAAAGAACTGTCCTGCACGGCAGTGCTGTGCTTCTCCCCTCGCCAGTGAAGGGCCAGTTGATGAGTTTAATGCAAAAGACTTCCACAAAGTACTTTCACCAATGTTCCCAGGAAAACTACTGCTTTAAACCTCTATTCACAGAGCAACAAAGTCAAACTCTTTCAGCACAAAAAAGCCACAGGAACAGGGCTCCCTGAGACGGGAGAAGAAAAGAACACAAAGCTGAGAAGTCATTCTCAGCCAACACACAGCTCTTCAGCAGCTTTGCTGCAGAGAATAGGTTAAGCTCTGCCCTTCGAGGTGTACACCTAGCTCAGATAGGGCCAGACATAGTGTCCTGTAGAGTTATTATGGGAAACTCACTCCTGAGCAGCTCAGTAATTGTAACCTTGCCGGTCCAGCCTGTCCTCTTGGGCACAGGGGACCTGCTCCTTCATTTTGTGATTGCTTTATCAGCAGACATCCAAATCTGGCACCACTGCTCTGCCACCACTGGGGATGGCCAGCTTGGGTCTCCCTCCTGGCAGCAGGCAAGGCTGAGTGGCTGTGCCTGCCATCGAGGCAGGACATCATTGTGCACAGTGCTGCTGAGGCCAGCCCCAAACTGAGTGCAAGCAATGACAGGAGCTCATACCCCAGCCCTCTGGCCTGCACCATGCCTGAGGGCTGCCCATGCTGCCATCTGCCCTCCGTGGGGAGGTGAAAGCTTGGCAAAGGATTTTATTAAGTCTGCCTGAATAGGCCTAAAAAAGGCAGCACAACCTCTTTCTTTAACAAATGGGTTACACTTCTAGAACAAAACCAAACTAGTCTTCCTCAGTCAAACTAGATTCATTTCCCTCTAAAGCTATTTTAGCTTGCTCAAGGCATCTTAAGTATCCTGTATAAATGAATTAGGAATGACAGTTCTGCAGTCAGGGGATAGGTGACCATGTTCTTTTCTTGTACAGTACATACTTTGTGAGAATGAAACATAAAAGCCAGTGTGTTATCTGTATGCCTGCTTTTTAAATGGCTTTCTCTCCTTGCTTTGTGAGAGTTTAACGTTCCCAGTCATGTGTGGAGAAAGACTTTGGAACACAAAAATGGGACTTCAGATAACATAAAATTACTTCTCAGCAACAACTGCAGACATCTGCTAGTCTATAGATGTGCTAAGCAAACCACAGTGGAGTTCTACAAACAAATGTACAGTGTGTCAAAATCTGCAGTGAGAGAGCAGATTGAGCAGTGCTCTGCAATAATGGTACCTGCTGAGGAGTGCTCCACCACAGCCTGCCTGTGCTGCAGGACATCTACGGCTGCACAGGGTACAAAGCCTAACACCTGCAGTCAGGCAGACACCTGTTTGTCAACATCTTCCCATTGCAATCACCTGCCACAGCCTTGGAATTCCAGGGCCTTTTTCTGTGCCTTTGAGAGAGTCACAGCAAATAAACCAGGCTTCAGAGCACCTAACAGGGTGGAACCCTTTTCCTAGGTAAATGAGACTTCTGCTTACCTTGAACTATTACAGAAATTCTTAGTCCTAATTCCAGATTGATTGAAGTTTGAACTGCATGGGATAAAGTACCCCCTGTGTCTCCTCTTCTGATGCTCAATACAGTGCATGATAAGCTCTGAGCAAACTTTACCCTATCTACAAGACAAGCTAATAACATGCCCAGACCTCCTGGACACCTGGGCATCCCCCAGGACTTGGGCACGCAAGAAGGAGCACGCTAGGCACTGCCAGGAGAATTGCCAGGGTGTGCTGGGAGCCCGAGGCCGTGCCAGGCGAGTTATCAGGTCGGCTCTGGGCTGGCAAGGTGGGCTGGGGAACGATTTTCAATTTTGCTCCTTTCAAAGCAAGTGAAGGAGAACAGCTTCTGCTAAGAGCTAAACAAACTTCTGGGAAGCATTTATGAGCCTGGTCTGAGGTTTGTCAGCCCCTGTTCTAATCAAGGGATTTGGATTTCCTGTGGCTGATGCTTTAGTTATGGAGTTACTCATTGCAGAAAGCCGTTGCCTTGGTAGCTGGGTGACCCAGGGGGTTAATAAAGTGAATTTTCACCCCAGAGATCTGTGATTCATGCCTGGCTTAACAGACAACAGTAAATGAGTTTGCTGGTCTCAAACTAGCCCAGGGTCTCACTGTAAAACCCCAGCATCGTTTCGAAGGAATTTACCATAGTTGGGATTTTCTGCTCGTAAGAGACCCAAGACTAGAACAATGGGGTTATGTTTCAGGGCACAAAGAGAAGGCCATTAAGTAATCCTAGTATAGTGGTAAGTAATGTAAGTTTAAATACTTGTGCATAAAATGTCTGGAATTAAATAAATAATAATAGTTAAAAAAACAAAATAAAAACAACAAACCCCATTTAATGCCATTGTGAGTAACTTTTGACCAAAGAGTTGGGAGGAAAAGATGAAGCACTCTTCCTCATCCAGTGCTGAAGGCAGCCTCGCTGCACTATGTAAGCAGCACCAGGGTAAAGCTCTCTAGGAATGATGCTACCACTCCTTGTGGAAAAGCAGTGTCTCAGTAGAGTCTGAAGCAGCTGCTTTTGGAGTTAGTCCCATAAAGATAATTACCTCATTCATGCCGAGGCAGGAGATGTTTTGAATTTTTCTGTCAACAGCAGTCCTTAAATGCTCATCTCCTTGAGGCTAAAGATTTAAAGCTCACCATGGACTGCTGCTAAAAGGCAGGCAGCTGCCTTACAGCAGTACCCCACAGATACAGTACCCTCCCAAATCTATGTTTCACTCTCAGGTCCATTTGCTCACTCAACTTTGTGCATCATGCCAGAAGTGAAAAATACAGAAACTGCTGTTTATAGACAAGGATATAGACCCAGAAGAGCGTCAGTGTCCTGGCATAAGCAGTGTTTGTACCTCTTGGGAGGGAAGTACAACCTCACACACTTCTCATTTGGCTCTCTATCCACCAAAAGAACAGAAAGAAGGTTGGAGTACATTTTGCCTCTGCCTGTAGCTCTGCCTAGGTCCCAAACTGATGTAAATCAGCATCCTTCTGCTGTGGTTCTTAGTTTCCAGACAGCAATCTGAATCTTCGCTTATTGCATCAATCAGTGAGAAGTGGAGCCCAGAGGCTGTCAGGGGCAGAGGACTATCACTGGGCAGATATATCAAGAAGTCTAACAGACTGTGGTACATTTTCTCTTTATAAAGTATAAACAGTCCACATGTTTATGTATGACAGCATCACTGTGAAGGAGGAGAGAGGGAGAGATGTGGGGAGTGACAAATAGACTGTAAATTAAAATTAACTGCATCAGAAACTTGAAGGAAAGATACAAGTAGGGTGCTGTGTGTAGAAAATATCTTATTGCAGTCAAGCCTGACCCTGTTCCTTGAAAAGCATTTCTCTGATTTGTTCAGGTCACAAGTGGGATGGAAATGAGCCTCCGTACTGCTTCTTCACACATCCGGATTTAATAGACTTTTTTCCACTGATAAAAGACCACTAATGAGTTCATTTTCAAGCTATTAAATTGGCTAGAATAGCTAGTTCTGCTGATGATTGCACAGAGACCTGACGGTCACAGTGGGTTTTGTCTTGGCCTGTTAACCATTTGCTGTCTTGATGCTGCCATACCAGTATTATTTACATAGAAAAGGAAGGAAGCCGAGCACAAGAAACCTTGCCCTGTGTCCCCCTGTGGCTCTCTCAGCTCCTTCTTTGTTCTACCCTTTCCATTTTGTGCCTCCACGTGTTTTTCAGACTCATGTACACACAAACACCTCCTTCTCAGGCACCTCTGCTTTCAGCACAATCCCAGCAGTCAGAAACACATCCACAACCACATTTGCCTTTAGTCCTGGCTGAGAGCAGACCTGTTTTGCTTTGCTCACAGAGGTGTTTTAGTCCAGAGCATGGTGGTTCCTTCCCAGGTCTCACACTCATGGTTGTTGCCAGGCTGGAGTCTGTGGCCTGCTGAAATGCCTCTGTAGGGTACCGTCCCCAGGCTGCCTGAAGAGCACAATGTATTTTGTAGCCCTGCAAATTCCTGCAATTAAGGCTTCAGCAGGCGATTTCTCTGGCAGTTTAGATACACATCACTTGCACTGTCATGAAGCCTATCAGAATTTTACAGGCAATTAGCTGCATTGCTGCTCAGTGCTCTAAACGCTGGCCCCAGCACTTGGAGGAGGCAGGGGCAGGCAGGTCCTGCTAGTGTTGTCTCTCTCTCCCTGGGCACACAATCTTTGAATGGAATTGTGCAAAACACGTTAGAAATGGATTTGACCTCAGCCTTTAATATGCAGTGGGATCACAGATTGGGCACCATGAAAAACTGTTTCCATACCTGCCTTTCAACATATATATGTATTCATGCAACTAACTCATCACTGCTTTTGGTTGGATACCCCTGCAGGGAGCCACCCAGAGCAGCACAAGCCGTTAAAAATGTGCAAAGAACGCACCTGAAACACATCTCAAACACTGGAAAGTCTTATGTGCCTGTCATTTCACAGGAGTTAAGGTTTTGACTTTCCTCTCCTGGCCCAGGGGAAAGGTAAGAAACAGGAAGGGTAGTGGGGAGGTTGACTTTGGGCACTGCCCTTTCACATTCCAACAAGATGCTTTAGTTTCAGTGACTGCAAACTCCATTGCAGGCATTAAACGAGAAAAGGTGGAACTGTTCAGGTCAAGGACCATGCAGCAGTTTCAGAGGGTTGTGCACACCTTCACCCCCTTCAGTGGCTCTGGAAAGTTCACATGTTAGGTTTCTTCTCTGTATTCCATCAAGTCTCTGCCCACACCATAGGTTCTCACCACATAACAAGCACAACTCTGCTGGTTTGTGCCATCTCAGTGGGATCTGCAGCAGGTTTCCCTGCTTATTTGTCCCTGTGCTTCCCTTCTAACCTCCTGCTATACTCAAGCCTGTTGTTCTCAGTTCTCCACCATCAGTTCCTTGGACCCACCCTTAATGAGACAGGGTTTGTAAGAGGCAAGAAAACGCAGCGCTCGATTCCTTTTCGTACCCCCAAAGTTACAGATCCATGCACTGGTGAATCTTATGCTCATTGAATCTTTCCTTTAAAGCTTAACTGACGTTTCCACAGCCACCCAGCCTGCCTGTCCAGTGACACTCCTTCAACTCCAAAAGAGGATAAAGACAAGGTATGTTGTCACACAGGCTTCAACATTTGAGTGGCCTTCCTTTATTCTTTAGTGACTTAATTAGCTAAGGCCCCTTCTGCTGTCCCTCTCCTCTATGACTTCCAACAACCTTTTGACCACTGTCACCATTACCAGAGTGCAGGCAGTGCACAGCTTACAAATTACAGCTTGTTCCAGGCCAAGTTTGACAATTCTTAAGATCATTCTAAAATGGTAACGTTTCCAGCCACCAGCACAATGCTCTGGCTTCCAGATCTTCACATCACTCTGTCAGATGAGTGTCTTGGTGACTTACAGGCCAAAAGTCTGGTGTGGCACTGCACAAAGGAGACCCAGACCACAAGCCTGGAGAGCAGCCTGCAGCTGTCTGACTGCTGTAGCTGCTGCGTGGGGATGGCAACTGCACGGAGTGAACAAAATTCTTTCTGCTCTGCACATGGAAGCAGGTCAAGATCTCAGTTTGCTCTTCATGAGACTTTGCTGGATGAAAGTTTTAGAAAATGGCCTTACCCTGTTTTATTTTGTAATGTCTGGTTGGTTGAGATGGCATCCCTCAGACACTGGAAGCTTTTGATGGGAAGCATTACAAGTGGCTCCATCATGATGTTGTCATTTCGGTCCAAGAACATGACTGGTTGTACTGGGACTATAACACTACCAATGTGCAAAGCTCTTTGCTGCACCAGTTCAAGGAGGAGAGAAACAGCAGGCACCAAAGAAGAGAAAAAGGCATAGATAGGATGCAACATTTCAGATACAGCACACAGATCAGTACAGAACAGACACACAGAGCCCTCTGGAGAGAAACACTGAAAGGTATGAAAATGTTCCCCAGCCCAACAGCTGTCCTCACAAGGCCTGCTCCTGAAGATGGGAGTATCACCTATTGACCACACAGCCAGAGCCTAAGCAGCACAGCAGACTCCACACATCTCAAAAGCAGACATGCTTTGTGCTGCAGCCATACACAGAGTCTATCCATGGTAACCCTTGCAAGCAGGCTGCAACGAAACACCTTCCTGAGAAAGGAGCTGCCACATGAGTGATGTGTCCGTGTCATGGCTCTTTGTTTGGCTGCACACAACCACCCTGCCTGCTGAGCAGCCGCAACCTGGAGCCCTGGGTACAAAACAGAGGAAGTATCTGCAATCAGCCTGCTGCCAATTCAAATCTTTGCTCAGAGGTCTAAAGCATTGTTAAAAGCACCAGAAGGTGACTTCCCTCATTCTTAATGGAAAAATGAGTTCCCTCCTCAAAGATTTCAGTTCAGTCCTGACGCACCTTCTTGGAACAAAACTGCACAGGTTTAAATTTATCTTCAGGCAAGATTTAGTAGTGTAGTGTTTGTAACTGCAGCTGAGGTGAATGATTAGCAACCACCACCAAGACAAGGAGGACATTATCATGAACATGGCAACGACTCACAGAACTTCACATGTGATTATGCTCAGGACACCACTGCAGATGTGCTAAGATTCTGTGATGTCTGCTTTCAAATATAACGATCCTGCTGGTATTTCTGTTTAGGCAAATCCTATTTTCTGTGTGATGACACAAATTTCTTGTTGACAGTTTCTAAAATCTACCACAGAATGTTGGTACAGGAACGAGTTTCTTTTTGAAGAAAGAGGGGAAAATGACACTGAACCAAATGTATTGCTTTTGGGGATGTGTTTAAGAAGTAGGAAGAAAAAAATGAGGGTTGGGTGAAGAGATGGCTATAAAGTGGAGAGCTAAGAAGAAAAAGAGCAAAAATCAAAACGCACTACATTTTCCTCATCTTTCATTGCACGCCCAAAGATTCGGCTTCTGAAGAACCTTTGTCAAACATTTAAAGGACTCATTTAATTCTCCAGAAATGATAACTTCCTAAGTTATGCAGGCTCACTTCACAAAAGCCACTGCTCCTGTGACCTACTTGCTCAAAATGCACAGGCAGGCCCCCAGTCCATCGCACTTGCCAGCCGACGGCTTTGAGCTTCGACAGAGCAAGATGCTCTGCTGGGTTGGAGCTTCCTGCTGTGTGAAACTGGTTGCAGGAGAGGGCCCAGATCAGGCCAGAGCAGACAACAATGTGTGTCTCTAGAGGGGAGTCCTGAGTCCTAGCAGCTTGCATGACAAAGCCCAGCCATGAGCCACACACTGTTCAACAGAGGTAACACAAGTTGGTGCTTCTCCAGTGCTTGTGGAAAGCACAGGTTTGACGAGTCAGGGATTCTATCAGAGCACAGCACACGAGGGGCTCCAGGAGGTTACACTGAAGGAGGTTTCTCACCTGACTGCTGAAAATGCAGTGCAATTCTGGGTGGGAATTTCCAAAGTGAACTAAGCCAGGACCAATGAACCACAGAATCTAAGAATGGCTCAGGTTGGAAGAGACCTCAGAGCTCATCTCCTCCAACCTCCCCACCATGGGCAGGGACACCTCTCAGCTAGACTCAGCTGCTCAAGGCCTTATCCCACCTGGCCTGCAACACCCCCAGCAAGGAGGCAGCCACGACCTCTCTGGGCAGCCTGTTCCAGAGTGTGGCCTCCTCTGGACTGGCTCCAGCACCTCTGTTTAATTTTGAATAAGGGATGTCTACCATATGATTGAACACTGCAGCTGAAATTAACATTTTTAGGTATTTTGAGTTCAAATTTTGTAGCATATATTGTATAGGCAAAACACAAAGCCCAGCTCTAGCATTGCACAGTAGCAATGAAATCTGTAATAGGTGAGGAAGATTTCTGTCTCCATGACAATATTCCTTACGTTTTCTGGCTAAATACTAAGTGGGTTTTAGTACCACTTTTAGCAAGGAAACGTGAGAGCCATTTAAAAATAATGAATTTTAAAAAGAGAAATTTAAGGGTTAGGATCTGGGTCTTGCCTTATTGCAGAGGTCAAGAACTACAGCAGCAAGTTGTAGACTTCAAACTTTGACCATGAAATTGCAAGCAAAGGTAAAATTCAAGAAAGAAAACGGGGAAGGTCAAGGAAAGGAGTGACCAAGAAAAGTATCACTACCTAAGCAGCATGGCTGTTGGAACTAGCCTTAGCTACTCTGAGACAGACAAAAAACTCCTCATCAAGAAGCCATCAATACACATCCCACTAACTGTCCTGTCTGGCAGCTCCAATTCCCAGCCCTTGTGTTAGAGGTTAATAATTCATCTCCTCTCCCCAGTCACACTACCTTGACTCTAAGCCAATTCATAACAAGTGCTATTATAAAATCACAAAAAGCTCAGGTTAATCTAAGGCTGAAGAAGATAGATAGCCCGAGAGCTGATGCAAAAATTCCTCTTTTTCTCTGGACTTCTCAAGGTTCCATATCTCTTTTCTGACATACAGGTGCTGCTGAGCAATAGCTGAGCTGGGCTGTTCTTGATGCAGAGCAGGGCATGATTACATTTAAAATGAAAGACAAGAAAACCTTAGAAATCGCATTTGCACATAATCAGCACCCACTTCCTGCAAATGCAGTGCCCAGTCAAGCAGAAGAAAAATGACTTTTAAAAGCAGGTGTTCTTTCTAATTACTGTTGATTTGAGCAAGTTATTCACACTCAGTGCAACCAGGTTTACAGGAACACAGCCTTGTTTGCCCATCAGCAGGCATCTGATGGAGAAGAATATCCTTTGGTTTAGTCCTGGAATCTGGAGCTCAGCAAGAAGCAGTTGAAATGAGTCAGGCCTGCTCCTCTATGAGCAGCACACTACACCCCATGCACAAAGCCAAGAGGCAAGGCAGGAGCCTGAGCCACCTGCCCTGCTGTTGCAGTGCAGAGGAAGAGGCCCCACGAAGAGAACAGCAGCGGTTACACAGGCACGCAGAACGCTGATTTATTCAAGGAGTTTATTTCTCCAGGCTTACAAATTTGATTACCATGGAGTACAAAGCTATTAAAAATATGACCTTTCTATACTGTACATGTTGGCGAGAAGCCAAACAATAACTTTGTTTGACTTGGGTGGTGTGATAGAGTGCCTATTCAGCTGGAAATAAAATGACTTTTCTTCACAGAAAATTATACCTGGAAGACTTAATGTCCCCCATGAACATAACACACATCCAGAGTTATTAATTCAGACTCATAGCATCTACTCTCAGAGAAGTAAAGGGATAACAGAAAACGATGGAAAATCCTGCTGCCTGCCTGCCATTTGCTCTGCGATATAAATACTGATAATAAATGATGAGGCAAAAAATCAGCAGACTGGATAACTAGTTTTATAAATAATAAGTGATGAGGCAAAAAAATCAGCAGATTGAATAACTAGTTTTATAAATAATAAGTGATGAGGCAAAAAAATCAGCAGATTGAATAACTAGTTTTATAAATAATAAGTGATGAGGCAAAAAATCAACAGATTGGATAACTAGTTTGTCACCAATACTTCCTAACGCCTTGTTTGACCAAGGAGGCCTCTTTTGATGGTTGTTGAAAGGCAAATAAGGGATGAAAGGGAACCCTATGTGAATGTTTGATAGGTAGCCACCTGAGCTGATAAAGCCTCTCCTTACTGCTTCCAGCAATTGGATCTCAGTTCAGCTAGGAGTAAAACCAAAGAGATCCAATAAAAGGCAAAACGTGTGGGTAGTCCTCTTGTCTTCAGGGCTGTTGTACTGAATTCTAGCTTTAGAAGAAAGCCCAGGGGTCAGAAGAGAGTGGGTGATAGGACAGAAAATGACCGTTGGGCTTCCACATATCTTTGGCTTTAAAGATGTCCTCTGCGTTATTGACACTACAGTGACACACAACAGATGGCACTACAGTGACACACAACAGACACCACCCTTGGGAAGGAACCCCCAAACATCGCCTCCATAAGCAAAATCTTTGCCTTGCTGAAAGCACAACCATTAATTCTTCTGGTGACTTCTATTGGGTTTGCTTATGATATATGTGAGTCCAGGTTCCAGCCAGTCCAGAACCCTACCGTCATTATTCACTCTCGTGAGTGTTTTGCTGTGTTTCTTGCTGTGATTTTCCTTTTAAGTCTTTGAGGATGATTTGCTCTGGTTGGTGACCAACAAGGAGCAGTGAGGTTCAAGCAGTATATTTCACTTCCCATATTCATTGAAACATTTAAAGGTGTACTTCAGACTTGTGATCACCCTGACAATGACGACACCATTCATCAGCCAGATGCCTTGACTGCAGTTGTTCCTTCACATTCAATTCTGAAGCTAGAGCAAACTTCTTTTGTACACAGGGGAGACCATTACTGTTTACCCTAAGCAAAGGTGGGCAATGGAAGGTTGTTTTGAGGTTGCACAAAGGTATCCTGGATCAAAACACTGGCACTCATTTGCCATGCTGGGACTCTGCATATATATTGTCTGCTGTCTTGCCTGCTGGAAAGATTAGAGGCATGAACTGCTCCTGCTTCCCTCTGATACTGCCTTCCTTGGAGAATACCAGCCACTAACTGCATAATGGAGCGACAGTAAACACATTAAGAAGGACAAGTCTCCAAGCATTCCTTCTGCTTTCTTCTGCACATGGTGAAGAGATACTCTTGGTGCAGACATTGTGAAAGATCGAGAGGGGACCTCATCAGTGCTTTATAATAACCGAGTGGAAATCCAAAGCTCTATGGGTAGTATCCATGATTAATTGTGTTCAGTCGACATTAGACTTGTCATTATCAGCTCCGTGCTGCTCAGCACTTGGTATGCTGTTAATTATTGTTGTGTGGCTCTAAGGGATGTTTCCAAAACATTTCAAACTCTGCTACTGTAACAGCGCAGTGAAGAAATCGATAAGCTGCCATTTAGCAAAGGAAAGACCAACAGATAGTTTTATTGAGGTGTTTTAAATAATTCTGCTTTATCTGGGACAGATAAACTGTGACTGATACCAAAGGTGCATCCAAGACAGCTCTGATATTTGACTTCTCGGAAACTCTGGGGGTTTTCCATCCACCCCCACACAAAGCAATATCCTCTGCCACATAAGGCAAGAGAGAAGATTAAAAGGGTTGTGTTCAGATTCCAAGGTTTTTTGGAATGGATATTTTAATACCATTTTTTTGTTATTCTATCCCACATGACTCGGTGAGAAAAAAACCCCACACACTCCACATTGTTTCTTTCAAATTATTAGTGAGGTGATGGGCACGGAACCAATGATCTTTCCATAGAGAAAATGCTGTGCTCTCAGACTAGAAAAAAAGGGGCTGCCTGCTGATTGCTCTGTATTATGCTAGAACTTCAAAGGTAACTTAACATCAGCAAAACACACGCAGTGGATTCTTTTCTGCTGATGTTCTCCTGTTTGTAACAGTGAGCTTTAGAAGTTCTATCCATGGCGCAGTCCTGGGGAAGACGTGCAAGACAGCTCTGCAATGTGCAGCAGCAGCAACGGGCTCCTGTGCCCTGTAGCAATTTGTATCAGGAATTATCTCTGATAATTAGAAGCAAGATTAAATTGAGGTAACAGTCTTAATAATCTATACATGAGGAAAATACATTTGCAAAGCCTTTAAAATCTACTTCTCCTGAAATTTTCCAGAAGAAGATTTTCCTTTCTTTCTGATCTGCAAGAAATGGCAAGATATGCTCCCTTCTGATTCAGAATTAAATATGTTTCTAACATACCAAAATGTCTAGAGCTAGGACCTTTATTTAAACTAGGTGGAACAGATCCAACAGCTGAAGGAA
The DNA here is from genome assembly GCA_013399055.1 of Ramphastos sulfuratus. Lineage (NCBI taxonomy): Eukaryota > Metazoa > Chordata > Aves > Piciformes > Ramphastidae > Ramphastos > Ramphastos sulfuratus. The sequence goes on along the minus strand of WBNM01014507.1, from coordinate 119,724 downwards.
ATAGACTTGATGTTGAGATTGCTGGAATAGATTCTCTTTGTGTGGGAGAGCAGAAAGAACTGAGGCTGGAATACATGGGATGCACGAAGTCTGAGTTCCTGGCACTTGAACATTCTAGGAAGCCATCCCTAGAACCTTCTGACCACAAACTGCTATTCAGGACCATGGAATCTGTTGTGATCAAGTTTACAGACCCGCTGGCCTCTCTCCAGAAAAGGCATTTAGAGACTTTCAGTTGGGATGTTTTCAGGTGCATGGGAACACATTGGGTACCATTAGCTACACAATTGCCATGTGGAACTTGTGTTCCATTTTTATTCCTTGAGTATTGGTCTACAAAATTCCAGTCAGTTCCACATGGGAAAATCTACAACTAGACCTGAAAAGCAAATATTTTAAAAGAAATAAAGTGCACAAGCAATCCATTTAATGAAAACAGCAGGAGACCTTGTAATCAATTCCTGTTGGAAACTAATGCTATTACCTAGCCGAGCTGTAGTTCCCGAGGGCATCTGCACACGCATCCTCGTGCCTGTACAAGAGATCACACAGAGCAGGGGATGTACCTGCATGCAGAGGAGCCTAAAGCCATCCAAAGGCACTGCCCCTGCATGTGGAACACAGACCTGCATGACGTGTGTCTGAGCCATCAGTGGGGCTGTGATGTGGTGTCGTTACACCGTGGGACAAGGTGCTGGGGAGAGCACAAGAGCAGAGTGTGCCACAGGCCGAATGATTAATGTGTTTCCTCAGTGTTAGCACCAACAATGTGCTGCCCTGGAGGAAGTCACGCTTAAAGAGTATCCACCACCCTGCTGCAAAGCTCAATAAAGTATTAGAATAAATAGGGTGAAAAATTACCTCCGTATCTTACAGGAAGGTTTCCTGATCCAACATGTCTCCTATCGCTTTGCCGGGCTAATTTCAGCCTTACTGGGAGCTGTTCATGGAAAATCAATTACGTGACAGAAAGAGTGAGCCTAGCAGGCATCCACCTCTGCACCCAACACCACCACTGCCTGCAAGTTGATGCCAGACAAGTTCTAATCATGAATAAAGCAGAAATTTGCAACAGTGAGGGTGGCTAAGCACTGGAAAAAAATTATTAAAGGAAGTGGTGGGGCTTCTGTCATTGTGGCTCTTTGAAATGGCCATTGCTGGGAAGCAGGCTTTGGCTAAGCACAAATCACAGAGCTGAGCAGAGTCACGATATCACAGTATCACAGTATCCCCAAGGTTGGAAGAGACCTCAAAGATCATCAAGTCCAACTCATTACCACAGACCTCGAGACTAGACCATGGCACCAAGTGCCACGTCCAAACGTGCCTTGAACACCTCCAGGGACGGTGACTCCACCACCTCCCTGGGCAGCCCATTCCAGTGGGGAATGACTCTCTCAGTGAAGAACTTTCTCCTCACCTCGAGTCTAAACTTCCCCTGGCACAGCTTGAGACTGTGACCTCTTGTTCTGGTGCCGGTCAATGAGATCTAATAGTTTACAACAGACTGCTTGGACTGCACACAACAATTATTCTCCTTGCTTTAATTTTCCTGAATCTACTAGCAAGGAGAAGCTACCAAGTCTAGGGGGAGGAAGAGGAAGGCAAAAGCCTCCTTCCCTGAATTTGAGATTTCTATCTGCACAACACTGTTTGACAGATCTACCCCTAAACAAAATGTGAAAGAAATGGAAAATGTTACAAAAAGAGGCTCTTGCTTGTCTTATGCTTCTAGTGTAAGAATCTCAGCTATGGTGGATATATTTCTACTTAAGCACTATCTCAGTCACCCAAATTGTAATAAAGGTGTTGTGAAATGGGGCAGCCTAAAAGGAAATTGTACCTGGATATCCTGTTATTATTCTACCTTTTTTTTTTTTTAGCCCCTCTACATTAGTTAAAATACTCATAAAAATGACATATTCACTTTTCCACTCCTAGGAAATAATTGATGGGGAGTTATTGAAGAAACTGAGTACTGTGATGGAGCCTCATACACACAGCTGTGCTCTAGGCAAGCTCTGTCTTGGGAGAGAAATTTTGTTTAGGAACAAAATCAAGCTCTGAGTGTTCGACTGTGATTCCTTCACAATTCTGAAGCAAGGCACCAATCATCACACATCCCTACCTGTAAACAGGACAGCTTTTATGTTTTCAAAGCCTGCTACACTGGCTTTCAAGCAAATAGCTCTCATTTTTCTTTCTCCATTTAGATCTGAGAGATTAATTAAGCTCACCTACAGTTGATTAACGCAGGTAGGAAGCCTGTGGCTTCCTCCAATTACATTTAGATGACACGGTACTAGATATATTTATTTGGCTTTTAGGAAATACATCTAGAAGAACGATCTAGGTAATTGTGGTGTCAGATTAAAATACATTATACAATCATCAGTGAAGCAAACCAGCAGCACGTTCTGCGTAGCCATCCGGAAAAGATGTTACAGACCATCTGAGAAGGGATCCAGGTTCATACAGATCTACCTGAACTTCACTATTCACTGCTCAGTTGTTTCCTCACCGCGGAAGCAATGCGATGCTCATAGAATCATAGAATGGTAAGTTTGGAAGGAACCTCAAAGCTCATCTAGTTCCAACCCCCTGCCATAGGCAGGGACACCTCCCACTAGTACAGGTCACTCAAAGCCTCGTCCAACCTGGCCTTGAACAACTCCAGGGAGGGAGCAGCCACAACCTCCCTGGGCAACCTGTGCCAGTGTCTCATGCAGAATGCAGAAGTGGAAAAAGTTCATTACAAAGCAAACTCTATAACCCAATCTGTAGATTTATTGCTGCAATACCTGTACACTGGATTAAATTACTGCCCCTATCTGCATCTTCTAGAATCATAGAATGACTTAGACTGGAAAGGGCCTCAGAGATCACCTCCTCCAACTTCCCCACCACAGGCTGGGACACCTCTCCACTAGACTCGGTTGCTCAAGGCTTCAAACTTGGCAGGTTTCATCTGCTGAAAAATGGATCTGTTTGTTTCACTGGATGAAATCCCAACACAGTTTAGTATGCTGGAAGTCAATTGTTAAAACTAAGGGTAGACAAGTTTTTTTTCCCTGAGGGCGTGCGTGGAAATCACCTCCAGCATATAAAGTGCACCTTAGAACCCCACTGAGACAAGACAGAGACCTCTCAAAATCAGAATGTGTTGATCCTAGAATAATGTTCCCATGTCCCTTTCTGGGTGCAGCACATGTGACAATCAAAATGAAAGGGGAAATTTTCCCAGGTTCAGAGAAAGGCACCCCCCCTTTTAACAGTTTCCTTTGCTACCTACAAGTTCCATTGCAAAAAGTCCACCCAAGTGAGCACTGGGATTGGAAGCTTCTGATGGCAGCAGACACTGCTCCGGAGCTCCGGAGCCGAGCTCGGAGAAAGAGAACAGTCACCACCAGCTCCCAAGCTGCCTACACTGGATAAATATGGGGTTTCCTGAATTCAAGAGCACCACTCTGACAGGTCTCTGCAGTGCCAGAACTTTGCTGTGAGCTCCTTTCTGTGCTCCAAGGAAACAGCCAGAACAAGTCCTGCTCAGGCAGTGGTGGGATGATACCTGCCTCACAGAGCACTCCTCAGCATAGTCTTGCCCCAAAGCTAGAGTTTTTCAAGCCTAGAAGAGGACAAAGAGCAGGGAGGTCACACTGGAAACCTGCTCCCCTCACTACTAAATCTTTGGCTCTGTAATATACTTTGGTTATGTCTCTGTTAAAGTCACACAAAACCCCACTGTCTAATGGGCCAGGTTTAAAACTACATAAAAGAAACAAGATAAAGATATGAGAAATCACTACCTGAGCAGGCCTTGCTGTATATGCCCTGATCTTCCACTTTCCTTTCCCCAATGCATGTGGTCCCAGATTTCCAAACTACTGCATCTCCCAGATGGGTTTGTCAAAAGGACAGCTCCAGATCTAGTAACAGCTCCAAGCATGCTTGAGCATCATGCAAATAGTTTCTGCTGTACAGTATAAACATGCACAAACTGCACACCCAGGCTGTCTCCTCCATCCAGCTACGTTCAGTCCAGTACCTGAGATTAAGGCTGTGCTTATTTTATCAGTTTCAGTGGGATTATTCTTTGCGCATCAAAGACTTAGGTGTTACCAACACTGTCGCCAGTTTGTTTTTTTCTAATTGCTATGGTTTTGCTGAACTCATTTAATTGAACTCACGTCACTAACAGTGGAACTGATACTGCTACATGGAAAGAATATGGTTTAACTAACTGAGCAAACATACACCAGTCTGATTCGACCCAATACAGCTTTCCACTGAGATCAGTAGTTGCTTCTCACAACAAACGCATTTTAATTCCTCCTGATTTATTTCTTCTCCAACCACTTCTTCGTCACAGTTGATTGCATTTAAGTAAACCAATTGTTATTTATAGAAGCCAATTTTCATTTAAATCCTTGAAAGATAGTTTAAATATTTCTTCAGCGCACACTGCACATTAACTGCAACTAACACGCTTGGGAATGCAGCAGGCTTGCTATTGATAACAGGAGAGGATTTGGTTTTAATGGTGTTCTTGCTTCCCTCTTCCGCCCACTAATTGAGGCAGATGAAATTAGGACAGATTCGCTGAAGGTTTGTATTTTAACTCCAGCCTCCTCGTACGTTCCCACGCACTCCATCGCGTTTTCAGAGAGCTGCTTCTTTCCTTTCACAGAACATGAGGGGTTGGAAGGGCCCTCCCGAGATCACCCAGTCCAATGCCTCTGCAAGCTTGCCTAGGTTTGGTCACACAGGAACACACCCAGGTGGGTTTTCAAAGTCTCCAGAGAAAGAGGCTTCACGGCCTCTCTGTGCAGCCTGCTTCAGGGCTCTGCCACCCTCACCATACAGAAGTGTCTCCTCATGTTGAGGTGGAGACTCCTGTGTTCCAGCTTGTATCTATTGTTCCTTGTCCTGTCACTGGGTACCACCAAACAGAGCCTGGCATCTTCACCTTGACACCCACCCCTCAGGTATTTATAGATGTTAATAAGACCCCCTCAGCCTTCTCCAGATAGCCCCAGTTCTCTCAGTCCTTCTGTGGTACTATGGGACTCTGTTGATCCAGGCACCTCCCGCACAGCAGGCTGAGCTCAGGGATCACTAAAATGATCCACCAGCTGCATACCAGTTCCATACACATGAAGAACACTACTGCCCACTGGCGAGTCTATGGAAGCTGGTTTCATTATCTCTTTGCACTGCAGGAATATGGACATCAATGCAACTTGGCATCGAATATCTGAACCTGATTGTGAGGGATTCCAGAACTCACCTTACTTCCATTGATCAGTTACAAGATTTTGCTGCTTGTAGCACTGGGGACTTGATTACATTCTTGGTACCTGTTAACAGAAGGTGTCCTCCTCCTTCTCTGAAGCAGTTAGGAAGGTAGCCTCATCTCTTCCAGGATTTCGTTGGAAGAGACAATTCTCCTTGAAATGAAGGTACAGCTGCTATTAATAGCAGCCTTTCATATCATAAACGGAGAGCACATCTAGCAGAGGTAACCCTCTCATGGATGCCTTTGATTTGGCTGCCAGAATTGCTATAATCTACATGAAAACTAAGGAAACCTGCTGTGTGAGTCTCAGCTTTGCTAATGTTCAAGGTGATTTGCAATTAGAAATCCAGATCCTTAGAGATGATGTGTCCCTCTGACTTTCACTATCACAACAATCTTCCCTGACCTCCTGGCACTGATTTGCTCTCTGAAGCCACCGAGAAACCAGCCAAAGAGACACACTGCTTTTACTGCACTACCTAGGGGATGACTTATATATGGTTTAGTCTGTGTGACTATTTAGGTTAAGGAGAAATCTGAGTGAAAGGGTAACAGGACCTGGGAGGATTCCTTTCTTAATTTTCATGCTGTTTTACTTCAGCTTTCTCCACCCTTTGCAGAGATCTAGACATGGCTGAAGTCTTTGTTTCCCTTTTGCTGTGCCTGAGTTGTCACCATCTCTTCTGACCTGCTGGCCAGCTGGTTCATCTGCAGGCACTGGTGACGTTCTGACCACCTCAGATACTGGATGGGCTTTGCTGGGGAGATGTTAGGATTGTATCATTCCCGTGTGAAAAACAGTCAGTGTATACCACAGTGTCTTTTTTTTTTTTTTTTTCCTTGCTTCCTAGGCATGTCAAATGCCTGCATTCCCTGGTATTGAGCCATCAATGACCATGTTCTAGGTGTATTTGATCACTACTGCCCTAAAGAAGCAAGGCACTGCTGCAGGGCATAGAACAGCACTCAACTGAAGTAGCTCCAAGCAGGTATAATTAGAATTGCGTTCGTAGTATCTGAGGAGCAGGGAAGGGAGAGCAGATCAAACTCACAGGGAAAACTCAGCTTAGAGAAGAAGTGAAGGGTGGTAACATATTCCCCCATGTCTTTCCACAAAGAAATTCAAAGACCAAATTACCTCACAGCTTGTAACACCTCTGCAAGTTCTCCAGCCTCAATGTGGCCAAGTGCTCAGTGACATGGCCACACCTCAGGCACCAAGGTCAGCAGATGAAGGCAGTGGGCTAGAGGACAGATGTATGGCACAGCAGCCCCACAGCTGAGGGTCTCTCTTCTGACTGCAGGCACAGGAGGAGCCAAACCTGTTACCACAAACAACCTAAGCTTTGTCTTGTACTCTCATAAATGCATCCAATTTCCATGTTTCTGCATCTTAATAAGACACTTCACTAAAATGTGAAGTTAATGGCTTATTAGTTTAAATAATTTATTTTACAATTGAATTAACATGCCAGCTGTGCTGCACACTCTGTAAGGGAAGCAAAGTGCCTCAGTAATCTACTCTGCACGTTCCTTCTCTATGCCATGTTTTGACAGTTACTATACATGCCTGGACCTCAAAGGATCTGCCCCATTGGCTAGATGAGGAGAAAGTGGGTAATTTGGGTGTGCAAGAAAGGGAAGATGTTTAGAAAGCGGCTCTGTGTCATGCTTTGATAAAAAGCTCAGCAAAGGTTTCAAATGAACACACACGACTGGAGCTGATTTTGAAGCTGGCAGCTTCAAAGGAGGTGCAGGACTGTGTGGTAATAATGGGCATTAAATTACCTCCTCTCCAGCAGTGGGTATCATTTGGAGGCAGGTCATAAACAGGATAAGGGAATCTCAGCTTTCCACTCCTCGCTGTTGAAGCACTTTAAAGCAGCAGCAGACTCTTCACAAGTCTCATTTGCTGTCATTACTGTTCTCAAAGGACTGTGTTCAACTTGAAGCTAAACAGAAAAAATGAAAAGATTTCTAATAACTTGTAATGGCAAGTCTGATACAGAAACTGCACTGCAACATAGGAAAGCAGCTTAAAATATGGGGTTCATGCTTAGAAAAGGTGAACAAGTCCAACACTTTGGAAAGTAATAGAATTTCCTGTGTAAGTAGATGACGTAAAACCAGAAATACTGTTCAGATAGATCCAAATTAAGAGGACAAGTTGAAGAGTGGTCTGCACAAAAGCTGTCATGAGCTAAAGCTCAGGCTCCTGCACTCACCTCCCAAATGCTTCTGTTTAAAACCTCAGTGCAGCCAGATGCTGGCTACCTCTTTTTATTTTTTCAATTGGTTTTATTTGGTATATATTGTATTAAAGCCATGTGAATTGGTAGGCTTTGTCTGTGACCCTTTAAGCATGCCTTTAAAATCTTGCCTAACCAACGTGTGGCATCTCAGGCCTCGGCAGGGTGATGCTCTGGTGAGCGTGACAGAACCTCCTGCAAAGTTGCTGATTCATCACTTAAATGTTAGTAGCATCTAGGGGCCCTGTAGAAGATTGCAGTCGGTTGGACTTAGACTGAAGTATAAATATGCCATAAGACAGCATACAGAGCTTGGAGTTTAAATACTTAGGGCACTTGGGAATTAATATTTCTCTGTTACACATGGGAAACTGAAAATGCTGAGGATAACAGAGCCCAGAGAAGCTCATGGCTTGGATGGGGAGATGCTTTGCTGGGTTAAAATCTCTCTGGGGGATGGCCAAGCCCAAAGGGTGCTGGTGAATGGAGTCAAATTCAATTGGTGGCCAGGGCTCAGTTTCAGGGCCAGTCTTGTTTAACATCTTCATGGATGATCTGGGTGAGGGCATCAAGTGCACCCTCAGTAAGTCTACAGAGGACACTAAGCTGGGAGGAAGTGCTTAGCAATGCTTTACAGAGGGATCTGGCCAAGTTGGATGGATGGGCTGAGGACAATCATAGAAGATTCAACAAGGCTGAGGGTTAGGTCCTGCACCTGGCCCATAACAACCCTGTGCAACACTCCAGGCTGGGCAAGGAGTGGCTGGAAAGCTGCCCAGCAGAGAAGGACCTGGGAGTGTTGACTGACAGCCAGCTGAGCAGGAGCCTCTGTGTGCCCAGGTGGCCAAGAGGCCAAAGCACCCTGCTCCGTGTCACAGACTATGTACTCAGTACTGGTGAGCCCACATCTTGAGTACTGGGTTTGGGGCCCTCGCTACAAAAAGGACATTGAGGAGCTGGAGAGGGTCCAGAGAAGGGCAGTGAGACTGGGGAAGGGTCTGGAGAACAGGGCTGGTGACGAGCAGCTGAGGGAACTGAGGTTGTTCAGTCTGGAGAAGAGGAGGCTGAGGAGAGACCTCATTGCTCTCTACATTGCCTGGAAAGGAGGCTACAGCAAAGTGGGTGTGGGTCCCTTCTCCTTAGAAACAAGTGATAGAGGAAATGGCCTCAAGTGGCACCAGAGGAGGTTTAGGTTAGATATTAGAAGAAACTTCTTCACTGACAAGGTTCTCAACCACTAGAACAGGCTTCTCAGGGAGGTGGTTGAATCAGAATCCATGGAGGTGTTTAAAAGATGCAGAGATGTGGTGCTGAGGGACACAACACCAGACTTGGCAGAGTTAGATAATGGTCGAGTTTGATGATCTTAAAGGTCTTTTCCAACCAAAACAATTCCATGATTCTATGACTTTGTCATCTCATCTGAGGCCCAGGTCTGTAACTTACCTCTGGCCAGCTTTCACCTCCCTTTTCTTACAGATTCCTGTTGCATGCTGTGCATGTGACATGCTGTAACTTTTTGTTGCACAGTTATTGCTCTTCCTCAAACCTCCAGAATGCACAGAGCTACAGAACACACACACAGTCCTCACACCAAATGGATAGTCCTCTAACAAGCAAAGAAGGGAAAGCCTTACAGAATCAGAGGAAGAGCCAGCTCCTGTGTGCTCACATGTAAATGAGACTACTTCTGTTCTGACTGTGCCTGGTCCAAAGCGGCCAAGTTGTGCTGTTGTGTGTTCCAATTTTATGCAAATTTAATGATCAGTATTACATGTTACAAGTAATCTGCCATGGCTTTAACCTTATCCTGGATGCAGTCTTCTGATATCAAAAGTTCTAGACAGAAATGATGTCACAGGCTGCCCTCAACTTAAATCCTTCTGGAAGAGAGGGGACAGCTAGCAGACAGCTCACGTGGCTGCAGTAAATTGCTGTTTCAGTGCCTTCTTCCTCCTATAGCTGCACCTCAACATGCTCTCCCCAAGCCTCTTCTTTGGCTCCAAAAGCATGTCAGGCAGAAGGCAGCTGGGTGTGGGGGAGGAAGGTCCAGATGCCCAGTCACCAGCTACCAGAGCTGCCTCCAGTACTCCATCAGGTGAGTGGCAACTGAGGAGAAACACAGAATAGGAGCAGGCTGCCACATGTGCCAGGCTTGGCAACCTTCTCCCATCTTCAGAGGGATGCATCAGTGGGAAATTACCACCAGCACAGCTCCTGCACACAGCTGCGGGGTGGGAGGTTGACCTCTGTGAGAAAAGAGCCTCACTAAACACAAACACTGACAGAAACAGTGGAGATACTGCAGGAAACGTCCAAGTGCAGACAGAGGGTGTTGCAGGGGTAGCAGTCAGACCGGCAGGACATTGCTGTTAAGAACTAAAGAGCACCCCAGGCTTCAGCCAGATCTCATTGGGAGAGCAAGCACTGTGCAGGCAGTTGGGTGTCAACCAGTCTTAGGACTACTGGTGTGGCAAGCAGCATGTTGTCATGGTGGAGGATGACATGGGAAGAGGTGCTTCCAGCTCACAGAAGCTCACCTCTGACACAAGGCACAGCTCCCTTTCATAAATATCAACAAATCCACTGCCAGGGGACCATGGAGCTTCTGTTTAGAGCCCCACGTGTACCCAGTGGGGCCAGCAACTGGATGGTGAGCTCTGCCAGCTGGTGAAGCTGGCTTTCATATCTGGCTGCCAGTGTCAGGCATGAGAGAAAATTATCTAATTTCCAGGGTATTCTAGCAAGTAAGGAATGCTTGGGGAAAGAGCAGTGTGAGGCTAATTTGACATCTGATTTTAAAAAGGAGAGACTTTAAATGGTAATAATGTGGAACAGGATATTTGACAAAAAGACCTAGTAAATCAGCAAAGTTTAACTAAAGGAAATTAAACGCAGCCATGACAGGCAGTGAGGTGTTTGAGCAGGCTGGAAACACAGATAAATGGTGTTCAAAGAAACAGCCCAAAAGGTGTTGAGTAAAGGCAATGCAAGGTTTGAATGCAGATAGTATAATCCCAACCTCATTTGAACTAATGATATGAACAGTCTAGCACCAGTCCTTGCAATGGCACAGGCTCTTTTGTTCACAGCAGCACACTGAAATGGGGATGTGAAGTAAAGGAAGGTCTGCCTGAGCTACCTGCATAATGAGAGGGAGTGTGGCTGTAGATGGCATTCACCATCCAGAGGAAAGGATCTGAGCATCCTCCCAAACCTGGTTTTCTTCCAGTGGTGGAAGAAACAAACACACTGAGTAGGTGTAAGCCTCTTAGATCATCCTGCTGCAGAGGGGATGCAGTTCACAGCCCACTACTGAGTTCAGGAATTCAGCCATGCTTCATCATGCAATTAACAGCACAGAGCATGGGAGGACCATGACACCCTGCTCTGTGCTGCCTCTTGGCACCCCACGAGTGGCATCGCTGCCACCACCCCTCCAACAGCAGCCTTGCTTCCCAGCTGCTCCCTCCACGGTCCCTTGTGTGGCAAGCCTGGTGAGGATACCGAAGTGCATCCTTCTGGGACATGAAACGCTCCATCTGGAAGTGGGAACCAGAGGCAAAGAAACAGGAAGCTGTGAAAGTTTTAAAAGATTTCAAGCTCCCCAGGGAATAGATTCTGTTCCTTATGTAGCACAAAATACCTCTTGTACCACTCAGCCTCCCCTGCTTTCCAATTAGGAAGGCACCTGCTTTATTCCAGTCCTACCTCCTCTAGGTCTGAGGAGACTTGCTGAGGCAACTCCGTAAATGAGGTCGACTTGATAAAAAAAACCCAGTGCTGCAGGATCTGGTGAGCAGCAGGTGCCTCACAACCCTGCACAGCTCTCGAGTTAAATCTGGCCTACTGAAGTCAACAGGGATGTTGCTGTTGGGCTATAAAAGGATCAGGTTTTCATGCCAGATGATGGAAACTGCTGCTAGTCATAGTTGGTATAGCATTAGGGCACTAAACAACAATGTGTTTTATACTTGCCAGAGTGTCACAGTGGGAATCTTCATGGTGCATTTCCTCCTTGTGCAAAAGTCAGAGTGTAACCCTACCTACACCTCACACTGTCTCATCTGCTGCAGCTGCATGAAACCACTTCCAGGTGCAGGGCTGATGACATGACAGGTACAAGCAGCAAAGTCTGAACTCACTTCTTCCTCCACTCTGTCCAGCATTTACTGCAGCTTTAATGGTCCATGCCCCAAGACAATTACACTCATGAGATGTATATGGCACACTCTTGGCTAGAAGCAGAGGATCTGACAATCTCGGAGGCAGAAGCTGCAACACCAAGTATGCCAACAACCAACACTTGTTGCTGCACGGTTCCTGTGCTGCAAGGATAAGTCATCAAACTCTAGCACAAAGAATGTGTATCTCAAGTATCATTTTTAAATGCAGGAAGTGTTTCCCCAGGGTTCTTTGCTGGCTGCAGTGGCATTGGCAAATGTGCCAACTGCTCTGCCACTGATTTAGTGGGCTGGAAGCTGCACTCCATCATTGTACCCTACCTGCCATTACCATCAGGTTTTTGCTGTCCCTTGGCACCCTGCTTACAGCACAAAATTATTCACTGGCTTGTATTGTACACAAACACCACACTATTTTTAGCCACCTGCATCTATCACAGCAAGTTTACATCAAGACTTCAGGGCTGAAAGAGAGAAGGAAAACCCAAAACCTTCCCTACCCCCTGCTCCGCCTGCTGCCACAGGTCAGCACAAGCAGTGCCACAGATAGGCGCAGGCTGCTCCTCGAGACACCTCCAGCTTTGTCTCTGCCCGGAGAGCACTGCTGAGCGGACAGGTGATGAGCACACTGCCATCAATGCCATTGCCTGGTCTTTGGTGCCTCTGCTCAGTGGGGGTTTGCAGGCAGCCAGGGGCTGTATTTTTCACAATGACTTGGGAGCATTTTGAATTATTTTCCTCATGAAAGCGAGCCTTTTATTGGCAGTTGGACATCTCTGCCACAGACATTTTACATTTCTAGAGTCCAACTTTCTGACAGGAAGAGATCTAATTTGCCATGAGATGAAAAGTGCATTCAAGGCACTTTCTAACAGCACTGTGCAAGTATCATTTCAAACCGTGTCCTGGCTGAGAAAAGCTGCCCAGCTCTTTTCTTGCCATTCTTCCTGATCCCTCCCCAGTAAGGGAGAGGTAATAACATGAGCTCAATGATCTGCAGGTCCGGGACATTTTGCTGCTCTGGTTCAACACAGCAGGACACAAAGGCTGTCCTCAGACACCTGCAGTCAATATTGAAATATCTCATCAGATGCATTCAAGTCATCCTCTTAGTCTGAGGAAGATTAGCAGATCTTTAGATCCAAAAGAGCCATTGGATCACCAACCTCCCTACCATGTGAGGGAACTTTCCAGACGATTCTCTTTCCTTTAAAAATAGCAATCACAATTTGGAGTTTTCCCTCCAGCCCACCAAAAGCCACAGAAACACAGAGTCAGCACATTCAGATCCTCTGCCTCTGCAGTGTAGGTACAGTACAGACATTAATGGTGAAAATTTGTTGTAATAAAGTCCCTCTGCTGAAATAAATGAGCCACATAAGCAGGACTTCTGTTCAACTTCCTCTGGAGACTTTCTAGCCCATAACACAGCCAGCACGGGAAGTAAATTAATGCCCTATGGCAAAAGGCCAGTGGTGCCCAGCTCCCCACTGAGGTTCTGTGGACAGTTGCCTAGAAGGAGATGGCAGACAAAAATGGAAAATCCTCAACCTACCCTCCCCCAGGCCTTTGCCAGATGGAGATGACACAAAGATTTCTCTGAGTAGAGTCATCTTTCTTTCATTCAGAATTCCTGACTCCATTTCAGCTGTGCCAGTCACGATGCTCCTGCCAACAAACCCTCCTCTGCTGGATTGTCTGGTGATCCTGGTGAGGCTCTGGACCTGGCTTGCTCTGATCCTACAGGATGCATAGCCATTGGGCAGGGAGTGCTGGAGTGCCAAGGAGTGGAGCCAGAGGGGCATGCCAAACACACAATGCTGGTGTGTAGATCCCAACCATCTGTGCTACTTCCAGGGTGAGGTGCAGCCCTGTGTTTAAGTGCAGGAAGCAAGAGGAGCAGGGCATGAACGACACATGGGACTGCAGCAGCCTGGCCGTGGATAGTGAGGCTCAGCTAGCCAGGCTCTGGTGAGCTGTGCTCCATGGCTGGATTGGGACTGCTCAAACCATTTCTGACACTACAAATGTTTCTCAGCACAATGCCACAGTGCTCCCGGGTTTGATAGATCCTTTTGGAGCTGATAGCTTCTGAGAAGTTAAACATGTAATAGTTGCATTAGAGTCAGCCTGTGCATGTTCAAAAGGGTGTTTGTTATTCAGATAAGCCAAACCAAATACTCTGTGCCTTGTACAAGCATAGAGCCATGTGTTAAAAGCACAACAAAACAGGAATCTTCCAGCAACCTCTGTACCACAGCTTCTGCCAATCATTCTGCTGTGACTGCTGATGTTGCTCTGTGCTGTTACACTACAGGGTTAAGCTGTGTGGAGCACATTCACCTTTCATTTTCAAACTGTACAAGTAATTATTATTTCTGTTGGGGAAAATTGTCTGTGCTTTGCAAACATAACAAATCGGAACGACCGCTTTGCAGAGCCGTTGGAAAGGGCATATTGTCACTTGCCTTCCTCTTCATTATTTTTTTTTCAGAGTGCTGAAAATTTATTTCAGAGGCCTGACATTACACTTAGTAAAATGTAATATAACTGACTACTACAGGATTGAAAAGCCTACACGTAAATCACAACCCAGACTTATCTTTCTAGTAGCTACATCAGATCTGTTAGTAGTTGAGAGGCCATTAAAATGCTAATCAGTGAGAAGGATGATCTACGTTTCACACTCCAACTTCTATTTTTACGGAGGCAAAACATACATGAAAATCCCAACAGTTCTCTCCTGCTGAAAGAAGTATGAAAGCCTGTTTAGCTGTTGAAATGATGACATTGTTGTTAGACTTGTCTGCAAGATAAATTGGTACATTACTGCCAGAATGATTACAAAAGAGTTTTAGGGCCAAAGTGATACCAGAAAAAGTCTTAACTAATTCACTTTAATTTGCTTCCAAACACCAAACAATGTGAAGAGCAGTGAATTTGACTGCCCAAGCTGTGTCAAACCAAGAAAGACTCAAATTTCACAGGAGTGCCATTCACCTGACCTTCAGGAAAGCAAACCTCTTCATAAATGTCCTCTCAACCTCAGCCCTGCAAAAATGCTTCCATTGTGCAGAAGATCTGGCCCAGCAGAAACGCGAAAGCTCACATGCCCCTCTGCAGCACCTGGAGAGCTGAAAGCAAAAAGACACCAGCGTGGTTCTAAGAGATGCCAGTGCTTTCCCAATCCTCACCAAGGAATCCCAGAGCTTTCCCGCAGTGCCCAGGCACTGCACTCTGCTCAGGCTGTGGTGGAAGCACCACGCGTCACCACGTGCTCAGGTGCAGCCGTGTGTGTGTGTACCTGGCACTCGAGTTGGAGCCGCACTGGCCCCTGAGTAGCAGCACATGCATCATGCTAATGTGATCCTGCCATCTCCTCTAGCCCCTTCATCAGCTGGCAGCTGTGTTTCACTTGCTTCCAGAAACAGCAGAGTCTTGGTTATGCCAAACAAGGCAGAAACCCCAAACCCCACACTTTGGTGAAGGTTAAAACGAAGAGGGTGAGGAGAACACGCCACAGGCAGCTCTGCCCTGCTCCCCTTACGGTTACCTAATGTTATTTATTGCAGTGCCAGGTTTCTTCTGAAGCATAATTTAAAAAAGATAAATAACCACAGAGTCTCCCACAAAGATAAATTGATAGCTTGAGCCTTTTCCTTTTGGATTGCCTTTGCAAACATGTAAGAGGGAACAAACCTTTGATAAATTTTTTTCCATTCTTCAGAGGAAAAATAAGCCTTTACTCTACTTTGGGGTTCCCTGACTTCCCCAAAGTAATCCAGCATTTTGCTTGGCCCATGGTAAAGTAATCTATTACCCTATTTGTTGCCCAGCTTGATAGGGCCCTGGGCAACCTGATCTAGTTGAGGATATCCCTGCTTACTGCAGAGGGGGTTGGACTAGATGACCTTGGGGAAATCCAGACCATCCTATGATTCTTGCCCTTCACTGCATGTGTTAGGCAGCTTCTTTATTCCCCGCCCCAGGTGGGCATCTGTGCTGTTCGCCTCTCTGAGAGGCACCAGAACTCAGACATGCAGCTCCCATGGAAACCACCCCGTTCAGAAAGCAGCTTCTGCACCACCCAAGCTGGAAGGGATGTGGCTGTTGTGCAGCTCTATACTGCATCTTCATACTGCTCTCTGGACTCATTTCTGTATGTTGTCTCTACTGGCATAAAGATGCTGGCAGATAATTCTGTTGCAAGCTCTACAAACTACATGAGGCAGTCTTGTGCTTTTCCATTAGCATGCTGCTACATAACTTCAGTAGCATTTCATTTATTATGAAGCATTTGTATCATAAAAGTACCAGTGGAAATCCCAAATGGGACACTTCAGACATAAACCACAGCAGACCTTCCCTGGAATACAAGGAACAAGACTGTCACCTGTCCCACAGGGTGCTGACAAAGTGAGACAGGAGAGTGAGGAGCAAACTGGTCAGCAGGAGTGAAAAATACCTGTTAATAGCAGCCAACTGCACGTGTAAACAGAAGAAATGTTTCTGCTTTCCTCACTGTCTCCTCCACTTTTGTAAACAGAGCAGAATCCACAATGCAGCAAGACATGAAGCAAAGAGCTTTCAGAAGCGATTTGGCTGCAGGCAGCAGATGATCATGAAGCTCTTACATTGCAAGCCATTTTTTTGATACTATGCTTTCAGCTCGCTCAATGTACATGTTCTGAATTATGTCTGCAAGAGACATCCCGGATTAGTGACTTTGTTTTAAGAACAGATAATCTCTTGGTAAATATTTGCACTGCACCAGTTAGCTTTGCTGGCAAAATTGTCTTGACAGTTTATCAGGCTGAGTACAAAACTGACTTGCTGATTCTTTCAGGATGGTGCTAAAAATGATACAAACTAATGATGCTTGCACTTGCATGGAAAGCAAAATTAATTAAAGGGGCAACTAGAGTGGCAGAATTTGAGTAAACTGCATTACTTCCTGGCTTTGAAACTGCAGACTGAAACTCCTTAAGCTCACTTGTGTGCATTTTAAAACATGGCCACACACAGGAATTGGCATCTGTAAAGCATGAATGCACGAGTGCAAACCTGCAGCAGCATGCACAAGCAGACAAGAGGGGGACAGGAGCAAACCCCAACTTCTTAGAACCACAGACTGCTTTGTGTTGGAAGAGGCCTTCAAAGATCATCTGCTTCAACCTCCTGCCACAGGCAAGGACATCTCTCACAGGTTGCTCAAGCTCAATTTACAGCATTTGAACACAGTACTTGGGCTCTGCGATGTGTAGCTCACAAACAGGTCCCACCATAAAAAAAGGAGCATGAACTTACATTGAGAAAGTGACGGTAAATGCCACCAGACACAGAAAAGGAATTTAAAGATACTGATACTTTGTGATCAAGAGATCACAAGGGACTGTTTGTCCATTAAATTAATCCAAACAATTGCTGCAGCTGATTTCAGTCTTTCAGTATTGGCTCCTTCCAGTCCCTGTACTGCCTCCATCTTCTGCTTCTTACGGTATAGAGAGGTACCTGACACCTGCAAAGTTGAGTGATCTATTGGCTATGATGCCTCAGAGGCTACTCAGACTCTTCCAGTGTTATTTATAATGGAAACTGCTTCGTTTGCATTGAATGAGCTTTTTGATTCTTCTACTTTAGTCAGTACTGTCATTATGAGACTGTAAGAACCAAGCTGATATAGTATTTGACAGAGTGGGAGCTTTCAGTGCTTTGGAAAAGGCCGTGGGGTACTCTGGAAAGCAGAGTAACAAAGAGTGCCACATAAATACCACCGAGAAACAGCTTTTGTTGGTGTGCTGTTCCGTGTTACCTCAAGCATTACCCCTAAGGAGGCAGCAGTAGTTTCAACACCTAACTCAGAACTCCCAGCAGTTCTGAAGTGTTTTCCTTCTATAGCTGAATTGACCCACAGCAGCTTACAGGCTGGGTATGGACAGGCGAGGTCTGCAGAGCTTTCTCAGCTGCAGCTCCATCACCTGCTTTCGGTTGGTGCAAACAGGAGTTCTCAAAGCAGCAAGTTCCTCCTGCCCCAAAGGGAAACGCTTTTGTCCCAAGACACCATAGGAGCAAATTTTCTGTCTGAAGTATGTATGGTCCTGGACAGACCCTGACAGAAAACATCCTCACCATAGTATAAGGCTGGCACAGAAGAGGGCATGTCAGGAAAAAGTGAGGAAAACCTTTTCCCTATGAGTATGGTTTGGCTGACAATGGCAGAGCTGCTTTCAGGGACTCTGAATTCCTCTGCCGAGGTTATCTCAAGGATACTGCACAACAGTCTCGTTTCTCCTCAATGTGACAAGGTGAACCACACCAATCCCTCCAATAGCTCTCAGCTATTCTCATGTGAGACAGATTGCTGAGCTTCTGTTTGGCTTTCGAGATGTTCTCGTGCCAGTCACTGGGCCACGGGATGACAAATTACCTCTCTGCCAATATGAGAGCTGGGACAGTTCTCGCCACAGCCTCCACCAGATGGGCCTAATTAAACTATTAGCCAATGAGTGAGGTCTGATGGCTCCATTAGGAATCCTCCTGTGCTTAAATAAACAGCTCAAAATAAATAGTTTCTTCAATTAGAGTGTTGTTCATGTCCTTTGCCCGGATATTCAGTAGCAAAGTGTCTCCTTTGTCTCCGTTTTGTCCTAATGGGACAGGACCTTCTTGCCATTGTGCAAGAGCTTCCAGAGGCTGTGAGGACATGAACCAGTTTGTTCTGAGGAGTCACTCTCTCCCACACTGCTCACAAAGTATGCCTCTTATTATGGCAAGGATTTTTCTCCCCTGCTGGCTTGCCCTCCCATCCTGGCTGTATGGCTTGCTACCATGATGGGCCGAAGCCTGTCAGTGCCACAGGTACCACCCTTGTAGCCTACACTGCCCCAGACCTCCTCAAACAGCGATCCCATCTCACATGCTGGCAGGGAGGGTTGCTTTCTCCTCTTTTTTTTGGTAATTACTGCCTAGAATTAACTGTTTGACGTTAACAACTTTCCTTTGTCCTTTTCCCATCTCCACTTTCTCCCAAGATGGACTTTTTCTTCTGGATTCAGTTGTGACCTGCAGGTTCACCTACCGCATTTGAGGAGGCAAGTTCAGCTGGAACTCAAAGCCTTAAACAACTGCTTCCCCCTTCTCCTCCCTTTTCAAAGGCTGCCTGTAAAAGGCCTCTCCTACACATCTCTCAGGTTCTCCTTGACTCTTGGCTTCCCAAGGACTGCTTCAAATCCAGACTCTTCTCTCTTCCCTGCCCAATGAGTGTAAGGATGATGAGCTCTGCAGTAGCACTAGTTGTGATTCAATACTTCTTTTCTGACTCGCCCCCAGAGAGAACTGATGCTTTGGGAGTGGGGGAGGTGCCAGAGGGGAAAAAATATGAATACTTCACCCCTTAATAACATTCTTTGGCAGCACTATTTGAAGTGAGCAAACAGGGCTCTACATAACACACGTAGCAGATGAGTTCTTCAGCAGAGCTCATGTCAAGTGTGGTGTTATCCATGTAACTCATTAGAGCTGTTTGAGCTCAAAAATAGTAAGAATCTAGCACCACAGCTCCACATATTTAATTACAACTCATTTGGCATGGATTCCTCATTTGCTCACACAGAGCCATTTTAAGACACTGTTTGTCTAATTGCTCCAGAGAGAAACTGGCATTTTGGTTTGCTAAGTTATAAAACATATTGGGTTGTGAACCCAAAATTGTGTCTGTTTAGTCACTGAAAGGAAATGGAAAATGAAATGATGAACTCAGTGTGAGAACACAGGATATTTCAGAGACAGAGCTTCTGACAATCTGTACCAGCCAAGTACCTCTCCCTTGGTGACTTGATGTAAGACTGCCAGGTAGTAAAAATCTTCACTGTTCAAGTGAAATTAATTCAATGGCACATCACCACCAGGGACCATCGCTGGAATTTAAGCAGAATACAACTTGCCTGGTTAAATCCCATATCAGAGGTGAGGCATAAGCAAAGTATTTTGCCATTCCAAATCAACTTCTGAGACCTTTACTGAGATCACCTTTTAAATAAGTCCTGCTCTCTATCAGCTTTAAACTATTCCCCCTTATCCTATTGCTAGACACCTCCACGTGAAGTCCCTCTGCAGCCTTCCTGTAGGATCCCTTCAGGTACTGGAAGGCAGCTCTAAGGTGCCCTGAAGTCTTCTGTTCTCCAGGCTGCACACCCCCAGCTCCCTTAGCCTGTCCTCATGGCAGAGCTGCTCCAGCCCTTGGATCATCTTTGTGGCCTCCTCTGGACTCACTCCAGCAGCTCTGTGTCCTGATGCTGGGGACACCAGAACTGGAGGCAGGATTGGAGGTGAGGTCTTGCAGTAAAACACTTAAAGCTTAGCATCAGTAACAGAGTCCAGAGCATGCCTGTGTTTGGCACAACATGTTGCTGGAATTGTCACATTGCAAAATTTCACTGAAGTCCCACTTCTCTGCCTGAAGTGTCATCAGGGTAGCCAAGTGGGGAAAAGGGTTCTTCTGAGATTGATTTTTCAGACACTGCAGTTCTGTTCAATTGAATTCACACAAGTAGTGGTTAACATAAACACTGGAGAGTATGACATGTCAAATTAGCAGCTTTGCAAACCTCCTGTTAATTGTCAGCCTAATTAAAAAATTGCTAATTATAATGTTTATAACTTCAAATAACTGCTCAGCTATAAAGCACTGGCTGTCAGGTGTAAACAGGGGGACTGAAGGAAGAAAAAAAAATCAATCGACATCTGTTAATTTATCAGAGGCAGTGCAGTAAATTGAAAAATGGATTGCCTAATGCACTGTAAATCTGCACCACGATAAAAGACCAATTCATTTCAACACTTGCTTAATAAATGATAATGGCCATCTTTAGTGGCTAGCCCTAGGGTTTCTCCTGCCAATCAGACTTAGAACCTTGCCTTTACCAACATCAGACAAGAAACTGATTGCAGCATGTTAGTGTGTGTATAGTATCTCCTCTCTTCTTTATGGGCATCAAAATGAACAGTCTTGGCAGACAAGTTTTGTCAAAAGCTCTCCTGGATTTTCTCATGCCATAAACAGCAGATCCATCTCATTCTTCTGTGGTTCCTCTACATTAGACAGGCTAAAATGCACTGAAGAGCTAGAAAAAGAATGAAGTGCCCAGTCCACTCATTCCCATCTCTCGACCTTCTCCCATTAAGCAAGGGCTCCAGAACAGAAAGCCAGTCCATCTGCACTTTTTCCTTAGGCATCCCCTCGGATCAGACAGATGGGGGTCTTCAGTAGCTTACACAACAGCAGATATTGCTAACAAACAGCAGTGTTTCCAAACTGCATCTTCCAAGCCACCATCTAGATCATAGAACTGCAGTCTTAGGCAGTGGCTGCTTAATCTCTCCAAGGTAGATGGAGTTAAAGGCTGGATTGTGATAGATTTGTATTTCCCTGGGGAACTGCAGACTACTAATGGCCAACCACAGCTCAGGCTTTTGGGGCAAAAGAGTGAATGTAAAGTAGCTGGCTGCTATTTCTTCTGAAAACCTGGATTGCTGTGGACTTGGGAAGATGACAAAGAAGGAGGTTGAGTGGAGAAGATGTGCTCAGGAAAGGACTCTGTTTTCTGGGGTTTGAGAAATTAGCCTTCTGAAGATGCTGCTGCTGCGTCCTAATCCCAAATGGCAGCAATGTTGACTGCTGCCTCTTGAATAACCAACACCATCCTCTTTCCTGTTCAGTTCCACAAAGACACGTTCTGAACCTGTGTGCCTTTCTTGAACTCAGCAGCACCCTTTAAAACAAGGTCCTTGGCAGTGTGGTGCAGCTGCCACCTCTCCCTGTGACGCAGGTTGTGTCACATACTGAGAGTCCTCATTTCATGGAGACGTTTCCAGAACACAGCACCGCTTCCCCTGCTCCTCTGAACACATTCTGAGGATTAGGCAGCTTCTGTACTGATGAGAAAATTCACTAATAGGTCTCTTACACATTCCTGAGATTGCAAAGCTTTCACAGCACATCATCAAGTCACAGCTAAGTTATTATTTAAGACTTATTAAATTGCTGGTTGCAGTGAAAGGGTTAAGTATGGCTTAGGATGAAATAAGATCATTGTGGCCATGTTTTTCACTTCCATCCATCACACTCTCATTCCTCCTTCACCTCAAGATTAGAACATGTTTTTTATTATTTTGTAGTACGGCTTCATATAGAAGCTTCAGACCAAGAGCAGTGCAAAGACAAAAACACTTAGTACTTGACCCATGCAGGTAATGGGGAAACCAGGGCAGACTCGAGAAGAGAGGGGCAAAAGCAACAGACTGATTCATAACCGAACTCTGCTTTCAGGCCAGAAGTCAGCACGGCTCTGGGCCTGCCTCACATGTCTCTAAAGCAGCTTATGCTGTCCATCTCAAAAGGGACCATGTTTTCACAAACTTGATGGCAATGCTTCTGGTAGTACTCAGGCTTTTCCTGTGGCTTCCTCAAAGATTTCTGCTCATAAAAGAAACACCAGAGCCAGGAGCTTCACGGTGCAGAGAAGGGGACAGGTAGCATGGGAGAAGCAGAATGCCCAGGGGACCTGCTGCTTTCATCACTCCCAGACCTACACAAAGCTTGTGGCTGTGAATTACAGGCTGGGAAAATGTGCCCAGCCTCGATTTAAAGATTCAGTGAGCTGTATGTGTAAAGTTGGTGTAACTAAGAAAGCAACACTGGTCTGCACACCTGTCTGTGGAGGTCGCAGAGTTCAGCTACAGCTCAGATTTCAGTTTCCTCCTGTTGAATCATAGAATCCTAGCATGGCTCAGGTTGGAAGAGACTCAGAGCTCATCTCCTCCAACCTCCCCACCCGGGGCAAGGGCACCTCTCAACTAGACTCAGCTGCTCAAGGCCTCATCCAGCCTGGCCTTCAACACCCCCAGGGAGGAGGCAGCCACAGCCTCCCTGGGCAGCCTATTGCAGAATCTCAACATGAGATCAGCATTGGTGATGTCTAAGAGTGCTCAAGCAATACACTACACACAGAGTATATAAATATACCTAATCTGGAATACAACCCCACTATTTTATGTGATGTCTTAAATTTCCATTTCAAGCCATCTACAGGTACTGACAGTAATTTCCTTTATTAACTGGTTCTCATATAACACATTAATTTTTACAGTTCCACATACCTTTAAACATATTTCTTGTGCCTAGCAGTTCTTTAGTACTATTGCTGCTTTCTCCTCCTAACCCCAGAAGTAAAACCTTCTGCTTTCCCTATTGCATACCTGTGTTAGGTCTTTGGCACACCTAAGTGCACACCTTTTAAGGCAAACCCTTTAAAATGAGTGTAACAGCATGTACATCCATCTGGTGTATACGAGCCAGCCAGGAGCAAGCCCTTTGATGGCTTTAGTCTGCCGTCGACATCTTGTGAATTCAAATAGTTCAAAGTATTGTGACCTTTATGCCAAATACTGTGCATCATTTTCAATATGACAGAAATGCAATTTCTCTATTTCCTGAACTTATTTTTGAAGCTTAGTCCAGCAAGCAAACTTGAAAAATGTTTTTGTAGAATAAGGTTTAAACCCTTTAAAAAGTGAGGGACAATTTAATTACAGATGACAGTGCTTGATCTGAAGTTCCACACTACTCAGCCTCCCCAAATTAGATTACAGCCACAAACAATAAAAGACCAAGGTAATATCTGATTTGGTTTCTGCCTTAAATAAACCAAACTGTGATGCTTGAAATGAAATCACTGAATGGGATCCAGGGAAGGGCTGCAGAGGGTGTCTAGAGACAGGCCAAGGGGGAATGGTTTGAAGCTGAGGCAGAGCAGGGTTAGACTGGAGCTGAGGAAGAAGTTCTTCGGTAGGAGGGTGGTGAGAGTCTGGCACAGACTGCCCAGGGAGGCTGTGGTTGCCTCCTGCCTGGGGGTGTTGCAGGCCAGGCTGGATGAGACCTTGAGCAGCTGAGTCTAGCTGAGAGGTGTCCCTGGGCATGGTGGGGATGGTGAAGGGGATGAGCTCTACAACCTAAGCCATTGTAGGATTCTGTGATTGATTGAATCTGTGATGTGTTTTTTATTCAAAATATTATAAGGGGATGTGTCTTAAGTTTTATCTAGGCTGCCTACAGATTGTAAAGTGTCAACAGCACAGGAAATGTTAATTGTGGTGACAAGAAAAAATATTTTGTATTTGGATGATATAGCTCAAGCAAGTTTCATACCTCTAGTGATAAAAAGCAAGTTGTTTCCAGAGCTAAATTTCAAAGAGAAGAGTTGAAGGATATCTGACCCCTAAAATATCCCTCAAAACATTAACCAGAAATACTCATTGCAGGCACAGCAGCCAAATGAAAACCTGGATGCTGGTCACATTATATCAGCTCAGATACGAAGCTGTGTTTTAACTGTTCTTGCAGATGGTAGTCACAATTTTGGAAACCTTGGCTTAGGAAAGAAAATGAGTAAGAACCTAGAAATAGAGATTCAAAGTGGAAGGCAATCCAGTTTTCAGAGGGACCTGAAAGGATAACTCATCGTAGTGTTTTCATTTAATTTTAAATGGAAGGAAAATAAAGCTTGGAAAAAGTGTCTGTACAAAGTAGAGTCGACAACAGGAATTCACTGGCAACATTCAAAACCTCTCTTCTGGCAGTGCAGCTTTGTATGAAACAAGGCACAGATGTGACCAAGACAGACAACTGCATAATATGAGTGAACAAAAAGAAAGGCAATGAAAGATTCTTAAGAAGTGGAGGAAGAAGCTCCTGTTTAGATGTTCAAGAGGCCAAACCAGTGCATCTGCCCTGACTGATCAATATCTCTGAACACACCTAAGAGCCTCGGGAGCTGACTCCCAGCTTTCCTCTCTTTAGGTTTTTTGATTTATTTATCTAAACATTGCCATCATAACTCCTTCAGACCTAATGAGAGTTTCTCTGGCACGCTGCTGTAAGAGCAACATTTCTTCTAACGTGCCAAGGCCCTCTGCTAGAATCTGTTCTTTTAATACATATCATCTACCTACCAGAATGGTATCTATCCTGTGAGCACACTTCTCTCTAGAACTATGTGTAATGCTGTGGGGATATAGTCTATGTGTAAGAATATATGTGCATACTTAAATACAGTGAAATCATCATCGTAATTTAGGCTGTTACTGATTAAAGAAATTCAGCTGTAAAGAGGCACATTTAGTCTTGTAACTGCTTGGTTTGTGGTTGGTTTTTTTTTCTTCCATTGAATGTTAAAGGAGTGTTGCATACATCAGTTAAGGACATTATCCTGTTAGTCACCACATTTGGATAATTCATTTGCAATATCCAATTATACACTCTGTTAATGCCACACATCTGTGTGCACACCCTGCCAATGAGACCACATTCACATTCAAAACCCACACTAGACTCACACTGCTGCAGAACAAAATCCCATCATTCCAATCCAGTATTCTCAGCCATTTTACTACAGGAAAAAACACACAGCAACAAACCAGTACAAACATCCCAAAGTCAGGTTTATTCACCTGAAGCATAAATAAAACCCCCTGCAATCATTTTTGCCAATTTCCTGAATCCTCTGCATTGCAAAGCAGAACTAAGCATTTTGCATGCATTCTCCACCTAACTACTGGATAATCTGTAGAGGACCTGAAGGTCAGAACTTTACAAGAGAAATGCTGCTAACCAGGGTACATCATCATTCAGGTCAAAATAGCGTTGAAGAATGGCTCAGGTTGGAAGGGACCTCAGAGGTCATTTGCTCAGCCTACCCTCGTAGCAGTGGTGTTCCAGCCCTGGGGGGAGCAGCCCTGCAGGCAAGGACTTGGGGGTGGCGGTGGACAAGAGGCTGGACAGAAGCCAGCAATGCACAGTTGCAGCCTGGAAGGCCAAGGGCAGCATTTCCCATTTAAGCCGAGACATTGTTTGCTTGGCAGCCAGGACAAACAGCAGCTCTGCCACACTGCCTGCAACCTGCCCTCTCAAGCTGGATTGCTGGGAGGTAAGGATGAACAGTCCTGAGGGCTGCTGAGTAACAACGCAAAAAAGGCATTGTGTGAAGGAGGTGATTGCTTAAATGTAATTAGAGAATTAGCAAAATGCAAGTTGCAGATGGAAATTGCCATAATGATTACTTGGCAGAGGCCTTCCGAGCGCAGCCAGAGCATTGACAGGACAGGCTGTAAGGCTGTGATTATGCAAAAGGTCAAAGTTTCCCTTAGATGATGTCTGCTCTGTGAGTCATTGACTTTTATAGACTGAGGTGTTTAGAAAAAAGTGTCATGAAATTTATGGCAGCACAATGTTCTGGTTATAGTCTGTAACCTTATTTTAAAAGAAAATCTAGCTCATTAAGTACAATATTCAGATGATATTATTGTTTTTCATTTCCACAGCACCATAAATGTGCACTGGGCTTGAGAGCCTGGTTTGAAAAACTGCCATGAAAAATTTACTCCTTGCATTACTCAAGTGACTAACTCAAATGGAAGCCTGATAGGTATCAAAGGTCTTCTCACACAAGCGAGGCCTTTCAGGCTCACACCCTACATCTTTAGGAATCGTTGAGGGACAGCATACAGTGGTGAGGAAAAAGGGAGGGTTTTGTCCAAGTTTTTCTTTGTTGCTTCCTTCAAATCTGTCAGTCACAGCATCCTGCCTTCCAGTAGCTTTCCCAGCCTTGCTCTCTTTCACCTTTCTCCTCTGGCTCATTCATTTCTCCTCTAAGGATCATACTGTCTTAGGATCCCATCTCCATTTCTGGCACACCAGTTTCTATGTATCTTGTCGTGGCTGAGCCCATTTCCTCCTATCTCCCACATTCTTATTCAGGAGCTCTATACAAAGCAGCTTCTTGATTTACCTCTGAAATCTCCATCTGAAGGTGTCACTGCTTAAACCTGGCATGTTCGGCCTGGAAAGAATACTGAGTACTAAACACTGCAAATAAAAGTGACTACCAGATCTTTTTTTCTTTTCCAATAGACAAAGTTTATGAGAAATACACAAAGGAAAAACTACCTAGGGCTGATGGGACACATTCTCAACTCAAAATGCAGCCCTTCCTCTGCAGCACGTGTGCCCACCACTTCGAAGACACTTCCAGAACAGAGCAGCCTTAAAAATTATTAAAGCTGAAAACAATCCATCAAAAATTACAATAAAGTTCTTTAGCTGACACTTAGCATGTCTGAGGATGAATCTCTCTGTTCAGTTCTGGGCAGTTTTAAGGGATTTTAAGTGCAAATCTGGCTCAGCCACTATGTGTGCAAATGACTTGGCTACATTTTCACAAGCAATTCTTTCATTCCACTCTCTCCTTCTTTAAGAAGCAAAAATATATTACTGGAAGCAATCAAAGAGAATTCAAACTGTGTTATACTTTTTTTTAAAGAGAACCAGCACAGCCTATAGCTTATCAGACTTAAAATAACTCTACTTGCAGAGTAACTTCTGTTTATTTTTAATGTGCCACTGATATCAAAGAGTTAAGGATGTAATTTTATACATTTTCTCCTTTATCCCTACTTTAAAAGCCCAGTCAACAATTACACATTTGCATCATTTCAGCTTTCATAAAATGCCTGCTTGGCAAGACAATCACCTGCCCCTCAGAACTAAGCCATTATGTGCCAAGCATCTCCAATCTCCAGTGATTAACAGTAGCATATTCCAAATTGATAGGGTCTATTACAAGCCATCTGAAGAGCAGCCACTGTGCCAAATCTCCCTTACTCCCTCTCCAGGGAATCCCTTCTCAGATGCTCTTTTCACATTCCGTAAACAACACTTTATGTCTTTTGCACAGGGAGCAGATAATTACCATATGGTTAAAAACATGCTTGCCTCATTCACTTTCCCACTGTAAACTTCCTTCATTATGACAGCTAAGGAGCATCTAGGGAGGTAAACTCTGTAATTTAGCCCTCTATAGGCTCAGTGGTTTAAAAGGTCAGTGTCTATTACACTAAAGCTAGAAGCAAGAGTAAGTGACTTCATAAGGAATCATTTTTTATTCCAGGAAGGGTGAAGAGAGCAGGAGTGAGAGTCTGCCACACCCTGCACTGAGCACCCCAGCAGCTTCTTACAGACCCACAGTGGGAGAACAGGTCAAGACTTGGGGAGATGTGGAGCTAAAGCTGGGTTCTTTCTTGGTTCCCTTGCTGTTTCCCTACCTCGTTCACTGCACAGTTTGTGGCTACCACTGGGAACAAGAAACTGGACCAAGTCTTGGAGCAGCAGCTATGCAAGAACGTGAGCCTTCCAACCTTGCCTGTCAGCCCCCTGGGGAGGCTTGTCCATCTTAGGCACACAGTGCAGCAGGCAAGAGCCAGGGACAAGCAGCCCATATTCCCAGGGATCTGTTGCAGTCTCAGAGAGCCTCAGAGACCGTGGTCCTGTGGAGCTGCTTTACACGAAAGCTAATTATGATTTCTCCCAAGCTGAATGACCAATTTCATCAGGCCTGCTCTCCTTTGTGGCTGCTTAATCTGTGCTCCAAGCTGAAGGGCTGCTTGGCAAATGCTGTGGTGCTTTTGACCTCTCCAAGATCAATTTTTTGTGACCTGGCTACTTACTCAGGAGGGCAGGAGACAGACAAGCCCATAGGGGAGAGAAAGAGCTCCAAGCACACTGCATCCTTTTGGTATGACTGTTCCATTAGGGAACACAAAACAGTCAAGAACAAGGACTGGTGAAGAGGAACCTGATTCCTGTTGAGTTTTATGCCTTAAGACTTCCAAAGGCATTTTTAAATCTTCATCTCCAGAATTCCTTTGAAATACAATTTGATCTTTAGTTTTCTTTGCATGCCAATTACATCCTTGTTGCTGGCTGAGATGGGAAAAGTATTTTCATGTACACTCTGAGTGCTAAACTTTAACATACCTGACATTGGGAAAGACCTGATCCCATCATTCCCAATTTCTACTTTATCACAAGCCTAGTGACCCCAGTGAAAGTAACAGATGACTTGAAATGCTTTCATTTCAGCAATTTGGATGATCACTTTTTACTTCTTTTCTTTTTTTGGATGATCACTTCTGTTAACTTCTTTTCTTTCCTCACTATTACCATTTCATAACATAACAAAGCAGAATAGCCCTCCAAGAAGCAGCAGACAACATTGAGGGCTATAAAGAGATACTCAGCATCTCACATCAAGAACCAGAAGATTCAGAATTCCCTCACAGTCTGGATGCAGGTGATACAGTGGATCCTGGCTACCCAAAGAGTCCAAGATCTCACCTGTGTCTGGCATAATTGATACCTGTAAGAGGGAGGCCAAGGCAGGTCAATGTCTGTAATGTCAAATGCTGGGCAAGCAAAAGGCCAAAGACAGTGACAAAGTGGAGCAGTCAGTGCAGTGCAGCTGCTGCAAAGTCCAGTGATAACACTGACTAATAGTTCCTAATGTGTTCCAAAGACAGATGAGAATGACGATTCATCTGCTATGGACATGTCCTCCATCAGCGGAGACTGACCTCTGCAACAGACAAGCTGTCAGCATTTCAGCTGCTCCTACTGCTTAGCACAGGGCAAGGCAGGGCAGGGCAGACCATCAGGGAAGTGATTCAGTATTCTAGGAAGGAAAAGAAACAGCTTTTGCACTTAAGATGCCCCTGCACGTGTCAGGAGGGTGCCAACATTTTATAAGCCTGCTTACCAACCTTCTCTTTTTCCGCTTGCCTGGGCCACGATGCTCTCCAAGTTAAAAGGGCTTTCTAAAGCTCTTACACTGGTCACAGGACATTAGGGGCTTATGTCCTGCACAAAATCATCGAATCACTCAGGTTGGAAAAGCCCCTTGAGATCATCAGGGACAATCATTAATCCTGCTCTGCCAAGCCCCCCACTGGACCATATCACTAAGTGCCATGTCTAAATGATGCTAATATCCAGCCTAAACCTCCCCTGTGGTGCAGCTTGGGGCCATTCCCTCTTGTTCTATCACTAGTGACCTGTGAGAAGAGACCAGCACCTACCTCTCTGTATTCCCCTTTCAGGTAGGTGTTGAGGGTGATAAGGTCTCCTCTCAGCCTCCTCTTCCTCAAACTGAGCAGTCTTGGTTCCTTCAGATTCATTCTCTAGGCCCCTCAGCACCTTCACTGCTCTTCTTTGCATCCACTCCAGCCCCTCAGTGTCTTACTTGTCTTGAGGTGCCCCAAACCAAACCCAGGTCCTGAGGTGTGACCTCACCAGTGACCAGTACAGGGGGACAGTCACTGCCCTGCAGTGTTACAAGTGGGCCGAGGTAAATTTTGGGGGTGCTCAGTGTCTCCTGTTTTCTCCACAACCTGCCCACTTCAAACCCCAAGGGAGCACCTTCCTAAGGGCTGCGCTGATGTCACTGTGGCTCAGTGAAGAAGTCTGCTGATCCCATCCAGGAATTCAAACAATATTATTGTTTTGGAAGCAGAACATTTGTTGTGCACCTAAGTGAACTTCTGCTGCCCTTTACAGACTTAAAAAGGAAAAGACTTTCTGCTGGAAACACAGAGCACTGTTTAAAGAGCATCAGAGAGCAACTCTGGCAGCTGGAACCCAGCTTATTTGTTTTATAGATAAGTCACCTCTGGTGTGAGAAGCGAACACCTCTGGGCTTATCTACACACAAGTAAAACAAATAGCACAGCTTTGCAATCGACTGCTTGTTGATTCGCTTAAGGAATTATCTTCACACTTGATTATGATTATTTCTATGGCAGTGGCATGCAGGAACCCCATCAGGAGTGCATGAAATGACACAGGCCAGAAGAGAGAGGCTTGCCCCGGGGTCCTGCGCAGCCAGGCGGCGGCTGCCACGCTCCCAGAGAGAACTCGCAATCAAGGGAAGCTTTTGCTTCTCCAGAGATGGCCAAAGGGAACTCTTCTGCCGTGCAACTCGGCAGAGAAATCTCCCACTTCTGAACTTCTCTGGCCATTGATTATTTTCAAGAGGACACATTTTAGAGAAAAATGTCCTTCCTGTTAGTTAATAAAGGGCCTCTTGAGGGGATAAGATCAGAGTAATGGACTGCTGCAATTAAGTACCGCTCTCCTGCTGTAACAGAAAAGGCAAAAGTGAAACAAAGACATTTACTTCAAAAAGGAAGACACTGAACATTTAGCTGTGTTATTTTCTTTAATCTTATGTTGTCCAATTAATAGAAATGGCTGCTGGTGCTGTTGCCATCTGATGATGTTGCAGTCAGATATCAGCACTAAGTTCTTCAAGCCTTAATTTTATTTATTTATTTACTGCCTTCTGAATGTTTCACAGAAGCCAGCTGAAGTTTTTATTGAAGAGGTTCTTCAGTAAGAGGGTGGTGAGACTCTGGAATAGGCTGCCCAGAGAGGCTGTGGCTGCCTGCACCCTGGGGGCATTAAAGACCAGGCTGGATGAGGCCTTGAGCAGCCGAGGCTAGCTAAGAGGTGTCCCTGCCCATGGTAGGGAGGGTGGAGGAGATGAGCTCTGAGCTCCCTTCCAACCTGAGCCATTCTGTGAGTCTATGAATATGGCAAGAAGGGTTAGACAGGAAAACTTGGACTCAGTGAAATAACCTCTGTTGTTTCTATGCCAACTTACGTATCTATTAAAATACCTCTTTTTAATGGATAGATTTCTTTATTTAATTGATTTTAGGGTATATTAGACACAGCAAGGCCCAAAAGATACAAACTTCTGAAAAAACTGTGAGACCTTTGATAACAGTGGAATTAAATTGATAGCAGAATTGGATTCAGTTAATCAAATGAGTAAAATGATGGTAAGGCTGCATGAGAGCTGAAGGAATTTCGCAGTAATCAGTTTCTGCAGTGCAGCTGCTACAAGCTTGTGTAATAACAGAGATGATGAGCAGCTAATTTGTACAAAACTGAAGCAAGTTTAGCGTTGCTTGGATTACAACAGGAGTCTGCAGCTAATGCACAAAGTGTCTCCATTGCTTGCTGCAACATGCTGGAATTTCTCATAGCTGTTCATGACAGGCTTGGCAGAGCAGTTACGTGGTCATAAGGGCACAGGAATGGAAAACTAGAAGGCCTTATCCAGTCTTGCACGCTTCCTGTGACTTCTTTGGGAAGAGCAGAAGGTGTCCTCCATCACGTGGGGCAAACAGTGTCCCCAGCAGGACAAGAAAGGCTGAGGCAATTTGGCAAAGCATTGAAAGACAATGTCACAGAATCTGCCACCTTCCTAATGCTGCAGCATGGGAAATGCTGTGCTATTGCACAAAGGAGGTTACAGAGATGTTTAGCTAGAGGCACGTGGGCTGTGAGCTAACAACCTGTGTGCCCATAAGCCCCAGCCCAACACAGTTTGTTAGAAATGTACACATTTTAAGTCAGTAGCATCCTATTTATTTTGACAGGACTATGCATGCAGGTAGGTAAGAGTAAAGCACATTATGGTACCTATGGATGCAGCTATGCTGCCTATCTGCTGGCCACAGTCAACTGTCTACACACAATCTAAGCTTTTTGACAGCAACAGAAAGTTCATTCTGGTCCAACAGGAGTTTAAAACAATGCCAAGGTAAGGGGGATCTGTAATCAGCAATGGAAACAGGCAGAGCAGCCAGGTTACAGGGATAATTGGATACAGGGTCATGTACAGGGCACC
Organism: Ramphastos sulfuratus; assembly: GCA_013399055.1. Classification (NCBI taxonomy): domain Eukaryota; kingdom Metazoa; phylum Chordata; class Aves; order Piciformes; family Ramphastidae; genus Ramphastos; species Ramphastos sulfuratus. The sequence goes on along the minus strand of WBNM01014507.1, from coordinate 87,413 downwards.
GGGGCTCCTGGTACTGCGAGATGCAGACTCAGAGATGCTCTTGCTCCATGGGAAATTGACTTTGGTGGGTTTTGCCAGCTGGATGGACTGTAAAACTCTGGAGCTGGTATAAAAAAAGAAGTGCATGTATTATTTTTCCTCACACACCATGTTGTGGCAGTAAACAGCAAAGAGGAAAGCAGTATATTCAGAAGTCAATAGGATTTTGCCTATGAGCCCATGCCAGCCAACCCAGGGCATGGTACAGTAATTAATAGTAAAACAGGAAAGTTGAAATCTCTGATTAAAAAACTACAGAGTCAAAGACATTTTAATTGGCAGCACTGACAAAAATTCAGTACAATCTGTTGACTGTGCTGGAGTTAATTTTCCTCTGTGATTGCACCAGTTCCTCACTTGAAACCTTGTGGCTCTGGTGAACATCATGGCAGAAGCAGCTGTGAAACCCAGCAAAGGCTGGGCTGAAGATGGAGGTGCTTTGGCCCACAGTAACCTGCAGCCCTCAATGGATGCTGGTGCATGGGGAGACCTCCTCATCCTCCATCCTGGTTTCTGTGGTGGCAGTTGGGACACCACAGAGAAGGACACAGTGCCCTCCGTGAATTTGCTCTCACTATTTCTGTTGTGCTGCAGACACAATTTGGGGAGTGCTTAACAAACATTCTGTGGGCATACAAAGAACTGAGCAGTCCATTGCAGAAATTCTTCTGGCCATTGCAGCTTATTCAAAGGGCACTCCTAGGAAAAGTCTGGATCTAGCAGACAACTGGGCACTGCTCACCTTTCAGCCAACCCACTGGCTTAAGCAGGACTATTAAAAGCATTGGACAAATTTATTCCCTCCAGTAGCCACCAAACACAGCTGTTTAGGTGTAACTTCTGGCCCTGGCCTTCTCAATGTTCTTGCTTTAAACACACAGGATGGGAAGATTTCCTGTGTAGCTTGTCCTGCTCTTAGTCTCTTCCTTGGCATCTGCTGTTGATTGCAGCTGGAGGTGGGGGCCAGCTGGTTCTCAGCTCTGAACTCAATGTCCAAACTCTCCTTTCAGCCAAGGAATGTGCAAAGACATTATTTCCAATGAGATTTCACAGTTGAAGGTGTTTGGCAACGCTGACACTTCCAATTTCCACCAACCTGAACACCACAGACCTACAATTCCATTTGTATAAGGAAGTTTTGATGTAGACAGCTCAGGGGTTTTGGACAAATTAAATGAGATGGATTCCTTTCTTGTACCACCTCTAGTCAATTAGCAGTGCTCACTGCAGGATGTCAGGCACTAACGATCACTGGCTAACCCAGCAACCACAGGCAGGGAGGCATATGGTCTTCATCGTCCAGGCTCTGTCTGCACATTAAAGGGCCCTCGCTTGGACGCAGCCTCAAGGCTCCTGCATTCCCTTGAAGTGAAATATCCACTGTTATTTACTGCATTACTTTAACAAACTGCTTCCCTATGCTCAGAGAGCCTCATAAACAAGACACTGTTGTGCAATGTGCTACCCTGTGCGCCCAGACATACATCACCACACTTCAGCAGCTGTCAGGATTTACAGCAGTGACTGCTGCCTTCTTGCTGGGGAGACAGGAGGGAAACTGGCAGCTCCTGCCACTGCAAGCTGAACTGTTTGTGACTTGTTCCATTTTGACTGCAGCAACCTGTTGGTTACAAGACAGTTTGTAGTGGTCAAGAATCTAAAGTATCTTTGCCTCTTAGTGAATTTTATCACTGCTGTTATGTTTGTTGGGATTTCCCCCCCCCCCCCGTTTTTTTTATGGCATGGCTGGTGAGGGCTTATGAAAGGAGAGCACTGAAGAGCTCAGCAGAAAGGTTTCCCATGCTACACAACTGCTACAGGCTACAAGAAGGGACAAGGCACAGCTCTCAGAGATCTTGTGGACCTGAAGGACTGTTCACAAGACCCTGGAAAGCTTCTAAGACAAACACACTAAACACTACTGATTCCTCAAATGCTCACACACATGCCCCCCCCCCCCCATTTTAACATGCATTAATCTGAGGGACACACGTGAAATTGGTCTCTTTTAAGTATTATTAAGAAATGGCTGAGAAAAAGACAATGACTTAAGGTGCAGGAAAGAAATCCATGGGGTTTTTTTTTGTGCGAAGCTGAACAAGTTTTTCACCCTTTCTGAAGGGTTTTGAAAACCTTTCACTCTTTCAGAAAAACATGAAAGCACGGTCTATGCCTGAAAAGCAACTAACTAAAAAGAATTCCAATTCCTTCTCTTATCACTCCTGATTTTCCAAGCCCCTGCACAAGAAATATCAACTAATACCTTAACTACAAGAATAATTGCAAAATTATTAAAAACTGTGGAAGGCAAATGAAAAAACGCAGTGGTGTTTGTGTGCACATGGCTATGGTTGGTTGGAGATCTGCCTCAGTAAATGCCTCGTGTTAGGAACAGAATAACACCCTCCCTATCTTTATTCCAGAATCACCACCCACCACTCCTTGTGCCACCAATCCTGCCCTCCAGCCAGCACCTGCCTGCCGGAGTGATTAGGGACCAAAGCAGCAAGGTCTTCACAGCTAAGGCAGAACCATGCAGGCTACAGCCAGAGCACCGTCATCTCAAATACCTAACAGCTGCTCTGGGAGTGACAGGGCACTTCTGGCAGACTGCAGAAAGGCCATTGTTAGCATCTCCTGAGCATTTCATACTTGATGTGAAAATAAAGAAGTGCGTAAGACTTTTTTTTTCTATGTTCCAGTTCATTTATACCTNACTCCCAAACCATCACAGCATGGTGCAAATGGAAGCTTCAAAACCAGTGACAATTGATGTTATTTAACAAAGTTTATAGGAACATTCCAATGAATTCAAGCTTTATTTCCTGTTATGATTCTTTACCCTTTTGTCTTTTTCTAGTTTCTTTTCTGATCTTCTCTTCCAGCAATGTTTAACCAGCCATTAGCTTTTATTAGTAAAGCTAAAATGAATTACATTAATGTGAACAGCATAAGCCCTACACTGACCTACTTCTGTGAAATGAAGAACAGGCCTTATAGGTCTGCTAGGTTGTCCACTTTACTCCTCCACTTAAGATCACTTCTATTTCCTTTTCATGATCCAATCTACAGGTTATGCTTAACACTGAAACCAACACAAATGCAATACACAGCATTTTCTTACTCCTTGTTCTACATTATCAGCAATTGAAGACATTGATGGTTACAAAAACTGGAAAGGGAAAGGAAAAAAAAATGCAACAAGATGGCAGATCATCAGCTTGACACAATTAAATGCTACTGATGAAGCTAGTATGACCCAGTGACATTTTTTAAGAGAATGAATTGTCCTCAGGCATTTTTCTGCTCAGGTAATTTTGCATCTTTCTCCTCTTCCTTGCTCTGTCCCATTTTAAAGGGACAATCCTGGCTGAGCTGCTGAACACTCCCTGGCACTGGTTTTAGCAGAATAGAAATGCCCTTCACACCTCACTAAGGTTTGCCAAGCATCACAGATTTAGGCCAAATAATTAATGCTGTCAGACAAGATCAAATGTCAAAGTAGCTGCCTCTGGAAGTTCACCTGCAGGTCACACCAGCAGCATCCCCAACACCATTTAGTAGCATTGCTGCTACTTTTACAACAGTAACCAGGAGGTCCCAAAGCAGATCAGGACCACATCATTCTAGACATAATGTAGTGGTCTCTAAAGGGCTCACAGTGACGAACAGATTCTGCCTGTCCTCATGGAACCTACGCAGAGGGAAGGCAACTGGATCCCTCATCACAAAAACAACAGCAGAGCCAAAAGCCAAATCCAAGGTTCCTGAATTTAGGATCAACTTTCCAATGAACTCTGAAGGCAAGCAAGAGTCATGTGCAACTACCCAACTGCTTCTGTATTTATCAAGATGAAATTTAAGAGCAAAATGACAAAGATCTGTTCTGAAAAGCAAGCCCTAACACCCCCAGTCTGGGGTACCAAAAGTCAGCACTCACCACACCAGGTCTGTGCACTGAAAAAGCAGAAGCCAAGCTGCTACTCTCAGATGATTATTTTTTAATGGTTCTGGCCTCAAAGCAGCAACTCAAATTCCAAATGCAGGGAAGGAGGAAAGCAGAGACTTATCAATTGCTCAACAAAGAGGCTTGTCAAGGAGTGGACGTTTCTCTTTTGTAGCATTTTCTTGGCAGCAGATGCCCACGTATAGCCTATCAGGAGGGATCTTAGGTGTCCATCAGAATATTTTCCTGTTAGAGCATGAGCTTAATTTACTTGTCAAGTCTTTGTTTGGGAGCTGGGGGCCAGAAACCAGGACAAATACTTTGTTTCATCATGATACTGTCCCACCTCCCTGCTTCATGTCAGCCTGCAAACATTTATAGCAGACCTGCTGGAATTCTGTGTCTTTTAGGATTTTTTGCAATTGATTAAATCTCAATATTCTCCTAATGTCCATACTTTCCAAACATCATTTCATCTCTTTTGATCTGCTTCCATCTCTTTTCTCCCTTCTCCCTCCTTGCCTTTATGCTCTTTCTGAATTTTGAAATGGATTTTATTGGTTGGTAGACACATTTGAATTGCTTTCAGAGGCTGGACCTTGGAAACACAGGGTAGCAGCTTGCTTAATCACATTTCTCACTTAGAACCTGTATAATAAGGGTGATACATAGGGTGTGAGGTTGCAAAGCTACTAGTGAAGATGAGCTAATGGACCTTGGCCAGCCTTAATTACAGTTTCTAAGCCAAACCTTTTCCTTCTCTGGCCATGAGTGTGTCAGCCTATCAGCTTTATAACAGCTGTCAGCCTCCTCTGACTAGTTTATCTTCATCTCTCCTATTTTGTGTGTTGACATGGCACCAAAAGAGTTATTTCCCTGCAGCAAATGGGTCCCTTGCTCTGCAGAGCCAGCAGAACACCTTTCTCCACAGGGCACCTGACCCCACTCCAGGATGGCCCAAGTATGGCACAAACCACTGCACCCTCAACTCGGTACCTGCAGGATATGGCACTTTTATATACATATTTATAATTTTTAATATAGATATTTTAATAGATGTATTTTTATATATATAAACACAGAGTAAAACCCCAAACAAATCAAACCAACCCAAACGTAAAAAAACTCAACCATAAAACACCCCACCCAAACAAAAGCCCCACAACACCCAAATGAAACCAACCAAACCAAATCAAATCAACAAAACAAGTGCCAAGCCCAAAAGGCACACACACACAACCCCCCAAATCCCACCGAACCAACGCCTCAGTGAAGCCATCACTGATGTGCTGGCACCAACAGGAGCTGCCTTGCCTGCCAAACCAGGCAGAGCTAAATGCCTTCTCTTCCTAGGTCGAGCTAGTTTAGGAAGGCTAACCAACGCTTGCTGTGCTTCCCACTGAAAAGCTTCAACCAGCTGTGCCACATGTAAATCAAAATATGCCTTCTTAATAACAAAGGCTGATTGCTTCGATCAGGACTGGCTGATAAATTGCTTTCTGCCCGAGGATAAAGAACACTGGGCTTTAGGTATGCAAAATGGCAAGTATTTCTCTCTTGCTTTTGTTCTTTCCCAGCCAAAAGTATCTTAACCGAGCCATCTGTTTCCTTGCCACAGAAAGAAAAACAACTGACTAGGGTTACCAGGCTCCCTTTGCTTATTCATCCAATTTTGCCTCGAGTCTAACGTCGGAGAAGCGTCTCCGTTCGGGCAGCTTTCCCTTCTGCCACCGGCTACAATAAAGGATGCTGCTTCTATCCACGGCTTGGCTTGTTTGGTGCTGAGCTTTTATTTCGGCTGGAAAGGCAAAAGAAATTACCCTATTCTAGTGCACAATGAATGGGATTTCCTCATCTTAGTTTATTATCTTCATCTATTTCTCTGCACTAAAGGAGAGTCCCATCCAGCCTCCTGCCCTCCCCTCATCCCCAGAGAAAGTGGCAATTGTACCATTAAGCCTGCAGCGCTTTACATATGCAAACACAAACACGGTGCTTACGGGAGGGCTCTTCCCTATCCATATGTTCGTCTCCTTCCCTTTACCTAAACCAGACGATTACCTCAGCAGCTCAGCTGTGTTATTGAGACATTTCAGCGTGAAATTTGTTTTTCCTCACTGAACTTTAAGCGGAATTTCAAGTGCCAAGTCTCCAAAGCCAAGTGGGGCTATTAAGAGATAATTACTAATTATGCTAATTTGAGAAGTTGTGCTATTTCTTTCCCTGGTCATTTTATCTGCAGCTCTCCTGAGAGAACAGTCCCTATTCAATGTTAATAACCTTTCCAGGCTAAGCATTCAATGGAGGACAGTGTGTCCTAAACCCAGGAATACTTTACAGTTAATCTAGATATGTGGCAGTAAATTAGAAAGAGAAGTAAGCTGCACTAATGCTAATGACTTCTGTTATTAATTTTTTGCAGTAGCAGAAATATCTGATTCCTCTCCATTCATGTATTGATACAGCCTTTTGCTGATAGTCTTATTTTAAATGAGAGTCCTCAGTGACTTGAAATATTCAGCACACCAATAACAGTCCTCAGCGATCATTTTCTAATCCTGCCTACTGCAAGCTCCCATAATAATAGATTGAAACAACAGATTCAACTTGCATTTCTTAACTGTCTCATTTATTTTTTCCTCATTAATGTCAGGGTATGAAACAGATCTTTCCCAAGTTCTATACACAGCCTTTTTTTTTCCCCCTCTTTCCTTTTTCTCCTTCCCAGTGCCAGTGGTTACTGGGTTGATCGTGTCGGTCTATGGAGTGTGCTCACAGAATGAAACTTTATTATATTTAAAAATAAACGAGTTGAGGTTTTATTTGCTGTAGAATTCCATTCCTGCTCTGTGACAAACATACATATGCCTTTCATATTTATAATTTATTTGTGGAATGGCAGTATTCAGAGCCTGTTTGGCCTGGCTTCCCTTCCCAGCAGCGAAGTGCTGAGACAGCCCTCCTGCTGCACTAACCTGAGAAAATCTCCTGTCTCTCTCCCTGTGAAGGGATCTTTCAGCCAAGAGCACAACAGCTGCAAACAGCACCCCTGATCTGAACACTCTGTTAGCAGACTGTGGTTCTGGTGTGACCCTGAAGACCCATTCCTGCAGCACCTGGACTTGCAGGTATCCCACTGAGTGGGGAGCCTGCATGCCTAAGAGAGCTCCTGGGAACACAGGCTGCAGGCCACCCTCCTGTCTGCCAGTACAGATGAAAATCATAAAATCTCAGCAGAGGACACCTGAAAGCAGGCAGAGAGAGCAGGGCCCCGGCACCAGACGCAGAGCCAGCGCTAATGGAAGGGAGGCTGCACGCCCAGAGGACTCCCATCCACACTGCAGTCTTCACTACTGCAAAACCATGTACGAGCCTACAACCAGGGGGTGCATTTCATACAAGGCAAGGAATGTAAATATTCCAAGTCTTGGGTAGCAGCTATTTCTGGAAAACGTTAGCACAGCCCTCAGACTCCAGTCAGTACTCTCGGCGTAGGAGTGGGAGGACTGCATTCACATGAGACATGAATTAGCACCTAAAAATATGTTCTAGTAATAAAGGAGGAGATAAATGTAAGGTTTAGCATTTCTGGTTTCTGAATCCATTTCCTTTAGTGGAAACCCATTTTGCACACGTGTGAACCTGCTCTCACATGCCAGGTAAGTATCAGGTCCTTCCTGCTGACAGGGCTGGGGGGATCAGCAGGCACTGTGTTCCCACCGTCCCAGCAGGACACATGGAAGAAACGTGGCTGTGCGCCTCCCTGCGAAGGCATCTCTCTCAGGTCCACATGAGCACGAGAACTGAAGGCCCTGGGCTGCCCCTGGACATACACACACAATTGGTGGAGCTCTTCACAAGGCAGCTCTCTGGCCATGCTCTATGGAGAGCACATGCAGAAAGCAACGCAGGCCAATGTCTCCTGTGAGCCTCACCTCAGCTCTGGTGGACAAACTGTCATAGGCAAGGTCCTGCATCTCTGTTACACCCCACCAGGACATGGCATCTCCTACAGAAACACTGCAGCCCAAACATTGAGCCTAGAGCTGCAGCAGAGTCAGCTCACTGCTGGCACATTGCTGTCCAAAGACAGCAGCCAAGAGGACCAGCCAGAGGCACTGCAGCCTGGGCAACACCAGGCTGTAAGCGAATAAACAACTCTGAGGGAGGAGAGCTCTTAAAAAGCAAACAAGGAAAAGAGGCGGTCAGAAGATAAAGGCCTGCTGGAATATTTACAATTAGTTCTTCCTAGAGAAATAAATGAGCTCTGAAGACAATTTCAGACTGTGTCATGGACTCCTTTGGTCACAGCCACACTTGTTCTGAGCACTAAGAAGCTGGCAGGGTGGAATCACAGCCCCAGAAAGGCACTTCATGTTGCTCACATTGCTAATTCTAGCTGAAATGAAGTTTTCTGCACATGTTATTTCTTATTCATGTTTGAAATTATTTTTTAATCTGCTACCTACAAAGATCACACAGAGTTGTGAAAGAAATAAATCAGTTAAAGAAGTCTGAGACTATTTTCTTTCCTATTCTACTTCCATAATGAAAATATTTATTTTACAGTATCATTCCAAAACCTACATTAACCTTACTCAGAAGCATTCGGAGCTCTCACAGACTCTGAAAGGCTCAGACTGCATGAGTTACAGAAATGGATGTATGCAAGAGACCCCAGCAGCCGGCTGGCACCACCAGGCCTCTAACCAATTTAAGAAATTACATGAGAGAGTGCTGGAATATCCCTCTTTGGCCCAGTTCAGGCCCCAGAGAACACAGCCCTGTGCATGGCTACGTCTGCATGAGGGGCAGCTGCAGGAGAAAGGAGAAACAAGAAATTTCTGCATAAATTATGTGACATTTGCAGACAGTCAGTTCCTTCTGGAGAAAGAAATCCTTGCTGTGCTGCTACCTAGTGCTTGAGATGGTGACTAAGGCAGTAAATGGGATAAGCAAAGGAACTGTTTTATTTGCCATATTTCTCTTTGTCCTGACAAACATACAACTTGGCAACATTTCTTTTCCAGTATTCCTTCATGCTGTGTGCCAGTGAGGGGGGAAGAGAAATTTGCCATCACGGTTTCCAGCTGGAAACAGGTAATGCCAAAAAGATACTTGATTCTCCTTCAATCCTTCAAAATCTCAGTCCCAGCTGTAACAAAAAAACCTGCACAAGAGCAGCAGGAAAAAAAAAAAGAATAACCACTCCCTACAGAAGTTTTGAGCAAAAAGCTTCACGTGGAAATCTGGACAAGGAGCTGAGGGAAGCTGAGACCTGAACTTTGAAAGGAGAATGCTCCTTGCACTGCCGCCAGTAGTTGCTACAGCTGCAGGTTCTGTAGTGTGATTTTCTGAAAACCACAGATTTTGGCTGGATGAAAATGTTGGATTTGTTTACTTTTCATAAACACATAAACATTTGCATGCTTCCATCCTGCACCGTTGCAAGGAGAATTCTGAAAATAGAAACTGATGAAAGCTCTTGCTAAAGAAACAACTCATCTAGCATTGCCTTTCCCCAGCCAGAGTTTCTTTGACTCTTGCAAAATGAACATCTGAGTACCAAACTCTACAGAAGAATGTAAGCTGTGGAGTCCTTGACTTTTACTATTTCCCCACAGCTCACCTGCATGGATTTATTTGCAGGCTATGAGTCCAGATAATGGAGAGTGTAACATCTGACCCTTAAAAACCGCAGTTATAATAAAGAGCAAACAATAACGAAGATGCAAAGAGATGAATTACAACCTTGTCTCTTCAGCTGAGATTATAAATGGTCCAAGCCTAAGAGAAAAATCAGAGCCTGATACTGAAGGTTTGTTAGTTAATCAGCTGTAATGGCATAGGGGATTTAGAAACCATGATTACAACCCACTGAAAACAAGGGAAGGATGGCAAAGAAAGTATGTAAGCTTTTAGCTTGAGATTGAGGGCTGTCCTCGTTCCTGTTTCTAAAGATGTGAAGGACAGTGCCAGGAAGATGGAGCCAGGCTCAGCTCAGAGATGTCCAGTGACAGGACAAGGGGCACTGGGGGCAAGCTGAAGCAGAGGAGGTGTCACAGGAACAGAAGGGAAAACTTTTTCCCTGTGAGAGTGACAGAGCCCTGGAGCAGGCTGCCCAGAGAGGTTATGGAGTCTCCTTCTCTGGAGATGTTCCACATCTACTTGGTTTTGAACAGCTCATACTTGTTTAAGGGATCCTGCTCTGACAGGGCAGTGGGACTGGATGACCTTTCAAGGTCCCTTCCAACCCCTAACGTTCTGTGATTCTGTGAAGCAGCTCTGTCAACACAGAAATATCTCTACACAAGCTGCTGAAAATGACGTAGCTCGTGACGGCCTTGTGCTAACTAAGCATCGAACCCCAACTATGATGACAAACAAACAAACAAGGCTATGAACCATATGAACTCCTGATAGCTGGCTCAATGTTTATTAAAACCCTGAGGTTTGATCTAAGCTCCTTCCCTGGAGTTCAGTCCCTGATAGACAGATGCGTGTACGTTCCTGTACGCACTGCTGAAGCATACCTGGGGCCATTAATATGCACAGCACTGGAGCAACTGTTTAAGTGTATAAATAGACATGGAATAGAAACAGAGGCATTCGTAGCACTGAAGTTCCACTGCTAACAACAGAGCAGAGAGAAATCATTAGCATTTGTACACGATGGTTTCTGCTTAAGCCAGACACCAAACTGCCTCTGCTGCTTCTGAGGCACTCAGCAGAAGGGGAGCCCAGATGTTAACTTCTGGGGTAACCCAGTGAATTTTTAAGCCTCCTCTAACGATTAAATTCTGATGCTGTGCTGTGGGGATGAAGCAAAGTGCTTTCCTGAGTGTGCAATTTTAACTTCCTTGCTTTCTTCTTTGAAACTCTAATTAGGCAGTGACCCAGTACTGATAATGCCAGTTAGCATGACCCTAACCCCTATAAAAATTACCACCAAGGTCAATCTGCACTGAAGACAATGCGATCACCCGTGTGAGCATGACCTGTGGGGTGAGGGTCTCTTAAGCAGTAGGGCCTGGTGCTCCTGATAAAGATTCCCATGTAACAGCACAAGATTGGGCTCTTACTCTCTTCGTCTCAGCTCTGCTCCCAGTCCTTCTCTTTTCCAGTGGAAACAAAAAAGGAAATGGTGCTTTTATTCACAAATCCTCAGCACTGTTGACGTGTGGATGTTCTCTGTGATGCTACCCTGGAACCCTAATGTGCATAATGGCTGGAAGTGAACGTTATACAAGTGAGGATGAGGAAAAGGCTTTTCTAGTTCTATTCTCCCTTTGGGAAATGAATGCAGGAAAGTGATAGCCCTTTAGAAATAGCACTGCTTACTATTTACACAACTTTAACTTACTCGGGCAGCTTTTATCTGCATGTTTGCTGCTTGCCCTAACAGACATTCATTCCAAGTATGAACTTACTCTAGATTTCAAATGGTAAAAGCAAACTCATGCAAAAGCATAACGAAATCACCTTCAAATCTGCTTACATTCTCACTTTTCATGCAAACCCCCATCACAAAAATAATCTCCCCAAATTTCTCCGAGATTATTCCACCAAATCCTATGCCCAGCAAATCCTAAAACATGCTCCACCTGCTAGTGAAACTATCACAGTAATTGTCTGGGCTTTTATCTAATGAATATGCATTAGAACAGGCAAAACAAAACTCCAACTTAATCTACATTACTGGGGAAAGTTTCCAAAACCAGCTGTTGTGGGGCGATTTATGTAACATGCTGTCAGCATTCAGCAGAGACAAGCTGCCTGCTGCAGGGGGCTGATGGAAACCAGCTTCCTAGACTTGCTCAGGGCACAGTCTTGCTGCTACCCTCTGGTTCTGGCCACAGATGTGCTTACAGCATCTTGTCTCATCATGCCTCTGCCGCGCCTGCCCACCTGTACTTCATCTTGACGCAAAGCCTGTGCTGATCAGCACTGAGAAGTCTTCTCGTCACGTGGGTTTCAGGGAGTCATCATCGCCTCTTCTACAATGTGCAAAGTCACTTGATGCCATGGAGCATGGGGAAATGACAGATGGATTGTCTGGAGCAGGTCTGTGCACAGCTGCACCTGCAGGCAGGCGTGTGCCTGATGCTAGTCTGCAGCAACACAGCACAGGTCAAACTCACAAAAAGCTACGTATGCAGATCGCGTTCCTTATTTTTCACTGCTTTTCTGAGCAGCAGTGGAACGACTGAAGAAGTGATTTGCTGAACCAAGGCCATATGTTGCTCCAAAGACCTTTGATGATATATTGCTGCTACCCAGGCGCCAATCTCATAGTTACTTTCCTTTTCCAAATTTGTATGAGTAACAGCTGCTGTGGCAGGTGAGGACACAAACGAGGGGATTAAGACAATAACAAAAAAGGGGTGGAAAAAGAGATGGGGGTTTTGGGAAGGAAAGAAAAAATAACCCAGAAGCAGAAATATGTGCTAATGATCAAATATGATGAGCTGCAGGGTTACATACACCAGGGTTTAACAGTGGTCTTTCGGAGCCTTCGTGGTTATACTTTAATCATTGAAAACAGATTGAGGCAGCTTCTACAGTGCTTAAATCATACTCCCATTACAGCAGCATGGTAAGAGAGCCCAAACGGTGTAGAATTTGTTGCTCCTCGCTTTCAGTTAATTTTGGAGACTCTCAATGAAAGCTTAGAGATGTTTTGAGACAAAATGACAACGTGTAGTGAAGAGAATTTTTTAAAAATTGTTTTAACTAACAATTACTTTTGTAGACTCAGAAATCAGGGCTTAGTTCTTTTTTTTTTTTCCCATCCGAGAGTTGTCTGCCACATTTTAGTCAAATAATTGTCTTATAGTTATGGAGTGCAGTCAATTGACAGTGATTTTAGCTAAAGTGGAACAGTGTCCTGGTCCTTCAAGAAGCAAACAGATACAGAAAATTGATGAACTTCAGGCAAGGCACAAGCGTAGGTACCATTACTAAGATTTTTAGTGGAAATAAAAGCTATGGAATCTAGGCAATATTTAAATCTACTGAAATGAAGTGATTCATGTAACAGGAGAAACTTTGTTTGAAAAAAAAAATGTCTGTAAGAGTTTAGATCAATTTCATAGGCAAATTCTGATAGCATCTGAAGGAAGTATGTTACAAAAATAGATTTATTCAACAGCCTTGTCAGGCAATATGCTGGTAACACTGACGAAAGAGTTGTCTTTTAAATGAAAGCTTGGATCCACAGAAACCTTGCCCTCAGCATGTATAACAAGCCGTTCAGGGAGAAATCAAAAAGCCCTCCAGGAACTGAAGAGCAAACGTGATTTACCACTAAGGAAGAGTCTGATGCCATGCACTTGTTTACATACAGAACAGATAAATAAATAAAAAGCTCTCCTCTTTCAAACACTGCCAGGCAGAACTGCTTTGCAAACAAATGCAGCAGGCTGCCTTGCAGGCAGGGATTCCACCTGCTCTGCCGGCACGCAGTGCGGCACAGCGCCCCGGAACGCGGCGCTCCCAGGCGCCTGCCACAGCCAACCCAACTGACGTGATGCAACTACAGACCTGAAGACAGGCAAGGACTAGAAACACCTTCATTTGATACTTTAAAATGGGGCAAGAGAATCCTGAATTCCTGCCTCTTGCCAATTTATTCTGCAACAGATTTATTAGCTGCTTTGCCTCAGTTTCGCTCTGCTAACTGGAGGAACGTGGCCTCTGCTGTCTGATCATCAGAGTTGTTAACAGCTTCCATAAATTCTTGGAGCACACCCCCGGTATGACAACACATGCACTGCTATTATCTCTGGGCAGTAAGAGGCCTTGATGGCTGGGATGAGTTAAAATTATCTGGAGAGAAGGATGATCTTAGTCACTGACAGGGAAAAACAGTCCAATGTGCCTTACATCATAAAAGCATAAATTTAATAAGGAGGTCACAGGTAGCCTTCAGGAAAATCTGCCCAAACTCCTTTGTCTATGGCTTCCTCATCCAGTTTAAGCAGAATCTATCACCTGCTTAAAAATGTGCCTGGGCTACCCAACCTACAAAGCAGTGTTCTGTTACACACCACATTTTTAAACTGCGGAAAGCTATTTCACTTCTGACTAAGCAAACCCAGAGGACATTGTTTTAAATCCCCACTTTTAAACATTTTTTGTTTCATACCTAATTGATCCTCGGGTAGCTGCTACCATTGGTATCCTACTGCCTGGTTTTAGCTCTCGGTTTACATCTTGTGCTGTCACATGCAAAGATTCCAGGATTCTTCAGTGTCTTGACAAAACGAATGCAGAGCTAAAGCCTCATTTTAAAAAAGTATGATTGGCAAGGTACAAGTTAACCTAGAAAGACAAGCTTCTGACTTGCTCTGGCAGAACTGAAACGCTTGGGTGCTGGATATTCTCTCTTCTTCCCGCGCAGGAAGTCTAAAGGTTTCACACCTTTTCCAGAAAAACCAAACGACTTTGCTCCTGCGTTTCAGCTGAAGGCACAGAAAGTGCTCTGTGTGGGCACAGCATCAGGTAAAGCAAAGCTCTGCCATGCAGCTGTAAAAACTGGTCGTTAGAAATGCAAACTGAAAACAAGGCAAGGATCCTGATTTCAGAAACGGCAGATTTTACCGGCACACATCAGATGGTTTAGCATAAATAAATGATAAACAGATCAATCAGTGATCTTTGCAGCAGTGGCAGCTCGGGACACCTGCTGCCAGTGCTATTAGAGAACACTCCCTTCTTCTACTGTCTCTTTTAAACTCCTGAGTCCACGAGCAGCAAGAGCTGAGCTCCAATGTAATTACTGTCCATGCTGTTGAACAATAGAGGCAACTCCCACCATTGGAGCTCTGCCCCTCACCGTCCCAAAATCACCACTTGGACTGACACACAAACTGCAATTCATGACTGGCATGAGGGAGTGAAATTACAACCTGGAAATCAGCTAATTAAAGTTCAAGAATCCAAAGGCACTTTGCCTGACCGTTCGTGGCAGAGCTACTGGCTTGGATGTAAAACACAGCACCAGCTCAGGGCTGGCTTCTGATCCCAGCTGCCAATCCTGCACGATTCAGACGGAGAAAGATCAGCACACCAAGATTACTTAACACCAAATTCACCTTTTTGGTAAAGGTTCAGGGTTTCCTGACATAAGTATTACAGGCTCCTGCATAAGCCTCTGTTTTCACCATTCTGAATGATGTAGCTACTCTGAAAATGTATCTACAAAAACAGAACACAGAAACAACCTAAAAAAAAATCTGGCTTATAAGAAGTTTATTTCATTTATTTATTTCTCACTATAAAGAAAAAAAAAATCTTCTAATCTTTGTGCAGTTGTGCCTTTGTGATTTGTCTGTAAGACTATTAGTACTGCACAGAGGAAGATCATACAGAAATCCTACAAGGATGTTTGTATTTTTTTTTTTTTAAATTACAAATTCCTAGAGGGTGGCAACATGGATGTGTATAAATACACAAATTATACCAAAATGTATTTTATTTTTACATCTCTAAACAAAATCCTTCAATATAGTAGGCAAATTAATCCCTAGTGTAAATATTATTTTTTACTCTACAGGCTTTAAGACACTTTGTCTACTACAACTTGCAGTTTATTGTAGTCATTCATTTAATACAGCCAGACAGCTGAAGCAAAACTGTATTTCATCTAAAAATGTATATATTCATAGATACTTAGGCTCAAACACTCATATCTATAGCAGCACACTTCTGCCACCCTACAGCATGCTGAGAAGTTTCCATTTCAATGATGCTGTGATACAGCAAAGGGGCAGCAGCACCAGGCTAGACTTCTCCCAAGGTAATACATTATGAGCAATGGCTTGATAGCCATCAGTTGACATTTGCTACACCCCATAAATTGCCATTTCTCAGTCTGGGAAGTGGTAAGAAGCAGGTGATTGCATAAAATTAGTTGTGTGCAAATCTATGAAGATGGAGATAAAATACCTGCTAAATTATCCTCCTTTCTTCCCAGGCTTCCCAGCAGCTTTGACTTCATTCTGCTGTTTCATTAGCAGTTAAAGGTGACTGCTAATAACTGTGAGCACCATTTACAAGGAACAAAACTGACATGAAAATGGGAAGGGAATACACCACCATCATTATTTTGCTGAGATCTGCTCACTGCTCAGTCCTGAACCACAAACTAAACACCATCAGCACACGCTGCAGGTTTCAGAAGCAGCACTCAAGTGGCACAAGCCCCAGATAAGATTCAATAGTTGGCTCAGCTTTGGAACTGAACTCTAACCCACCAGGTACTCTTCCATAAAGACAGGTGATGGTCTGCAGGGACAATCCCCTACTGCGCAGCATTTGTCTGATGAGGACACACCAGCAATCACACCAGTAACTGAGTTTCTGCTTCAAAAATACCATGTGTTCCGAAAGTTTGTTCTCATCTTCTTTTATCCCATCTTTGTTTCTTTTTCCAAGGCAATAAGAAACAGGAAGTGTAATAATTTTTAGTGTTATCCTTCTAACCTCACTACGGCATCCAAGTAAGGGACTCGGAATGGGTCTCAGTTCCAGTCTATTTTTACATGCATCATGCAGGGTGTTGAGTGGGAACGGAGAGGAAGACAATTTAAAAAGCAGCCAGGAATATTCCAAGAAAATGCTCCAGCCCTCCTCTCAGTTGTCTTCCCAGTTTTGGGATGCACATGGGCAGAGGGATGTGCATTGCCACCCCACAAAGCCGAGCAGAGATGCACCTCCTGAACCACTGCACAACGGCTTCAGCTGTGCAAACAGAGTGCAAACAGCCTCACATCAAACAAGAGCAATTAAATCACCTACAAATCACCTTTCCACACAAGCCAACTAAGTCAGGAGTCAGATAATTTTTCAATATTGTCATGTAAAAAAAAAAAAAAAAAAAAAAAATAATTCTTCTTAATGTATCCTACCTACAGCCAAATCCTACATTCACTGAAGAGCAAACTTTTCAGGGCTCATTTCAGCTGAGCTAATCAAAAACCTCAACTCCCTACACACATCTAAGCTTTCTTTTTTCCATACCTTGAGTGAATGCGTTCCCCCAGGCCAGCAACGAGCTGTCTCAACAGTGTAAGTCCTTCCACCCCTGTTAAACATGCTGAAATTCTGTTTCCATAAAGGCTTGTCTTTGTAAATAATAATAAATTACAAAAAAAACCCCAAACACAAAAAAAACCCAAACAGAAATAAATCAGAGTAGCCTGTTTACTTCTTTATAATCTTTCCCTTTTAAATATAATTTTACTGTATTCTTTCTTAAAGCAAACAGTATAAATCCTATCCATCTTCTCCCACTAAAATTTTACACTATTTCTAATACACATTTGGGAGCCAGAACACCCAGAAGGAAACAGAACATGTTAGGTGAAAATACATCTTCCATTCTTTAATGACACCGTAACACCTTCACTGTTCACCGCCCTGCTCTTCATGCCCTCTGCCCTGCTCCGTGCTTCCCTTCTTACCACGCTTTACTTGGCACACATTTTTATCGACGCGTCCATAGCGATGTCCAGTCCTCAGTCCAGAGCAAGTACTGCTTACCCAGGGCCCAGAAATACCTCTTTATATTTCAGACCCAGGAGTAAGAAATTCTAGATTGACTGAATGCCAATGATAACAGCATCCAGCTAACGCTTTCTGTTAAAGCATTACATTTGGTTATTTTATGACTCAGGGAGGGCTGCCTATTAGTACAGGTTGAAGCTGCTTCTGCCAGTTAACAAAGCACTCCTTTTTAATAGATTATATATCACAATATGCTGTTAAAACTCCTCTGGGTAGGCTGCTTCATTTCAAATTCATACAGTGGGGAACAAAGGTCAGCTAAAGCAGGAAGGCAAGCATTTCATTTTACTATTGAAACTTATGTATTTGCAGGCAAACTGTTTTGTTTTATACAGAAAACATCAAGTTCATCACAGATGCCTTGAAAACAATCCCTCTAGCGATGCATATCAGCTTTTTTTTTGTCTAGGTGACTAATAGTTTACATGTTAAAACCAGTAAACTCCCTGAAAGGTTGTAGAGATAGTTAGCTGTAAACACAGGGATCAATTCAGGTTCATTACTGCTCACAAAACCTATACAATATTGGACAGCAGTTAATTCAGAACTAGTACAATTAACAGAGATCAGATATTCTAATGGTAGCTATTTAAATGCGACTAGGTAGCGTAAGGGGCATTAATGGAACCTAAGAAAACAGTTTGCACAGACCTTTAGTTGGTTTGGTATTTCACAAGGCAATTTCATCTGACCTTTAATTTTTAGTGCAGTGTTTTCCATTTGTAGGGTGTCAGTTCAGTAAGGGCTGCTGGTAAGGATTTCATAAACTCCACTAATATAACCTAAACTGGAACTCATAACCACGGCCTGGTCATGGGGGAGAATTTCCCTACCCGAATCAATGTCCAATAGGATGATACTTTGCCACTAGCTTTGTCTGCCTCGGCATTGCCACTGGAGAAAGCACAACATCTGAGAGTCTCTGCATTCAAACGATGGCAGTGGTGTCACTGCTCCTGTGAGATATGGTCAGTGTTTCAATTAGTACCTTGTCTGCTTACATAATCAATTCTTGGAGGTACAGCCAAATTTTTTTTTCTTTCTCAAAGTAAAATGTGCCATTTCATTGTCCTCACCCCTGCATGCTGTTGCTCTGCCTTACCCTGATCGCCTGCTATTTAGCTATGGACTCATGAATCCTGTATTTTTATTCTGAATTTAAGTTCAGTCATTGTAGCTAATGTCCTTGATGCTATCTCAAATCGCTGTGATTACACGGATCACTAGAAATTGGAGGTAATAGTACAAAAGAAAAGAAAAAAGAAAGGTACCACGTTAGATGATGGATAAAGGTTTAATCAGTTTAATTTTATCATCAAATCCAGTCCCTTCCTCTCGAGCCATCAGGGGCTGAGATAAGCAGAACACATCTTGAGGCACGGCGCAATCCTGTTGTGGGGAAGGAGCTGCTGTGTCCCTGAACCTCGCCAAGATGAAACGCGCTCATTTATTACTTTGGCATTGCAGGATGATGAAGAACCAAGCTGGTTTCCTCCCTCCACCCTCAGAACAATCTTTCTATTTCATTAATTTTTCATGGTATTTCATTTCACCATCATTTTGCCTCTCTTACCTGCTTGCTGCCCTTATTTAGTTTATTCTGTCAAGTTTTATTTTGCCTCTCACTGTATCAGCAGCAACCTCGGCCATGGCATTCCACCACAAAAGGGATGCCTGATACCCCTCTGTTTCCAGTAATTAACTTTGATTGCTAGCTCCATAAAATGGCATTACAAATAAGGTGGCTTATTTGTTATCTTATACTGGAGAATAACTGAGAAGGGGCATACCTCCAGTCGCCCATTTCCTACCTGCTTTCTCTCTGTTGATTCCTAAGAAGTTGCCGCAGGCTGCTCAAGTGTGGCCCTTTCAGTATTACCATTAATTGGCAACTCCACTCCTGTTTGGGCTG
This sequence comes from Ramphastos sulfuratus, assembly GCA_013399055.1. NCBI lineage: Eukaryota > Metazoa > Chordata > Aves > Piciformes > Ramphastidae > Ramphastos > Ramphastos sulfuratus. The sequence continues at coordinate 67,947 of WBNM01014507.1, read as the reverse complement.
TTTGTAACCATTTATCTCAGAAAAAAAACCCCATAAACCAACCAAACAAAAAGCAGCCTTCTTTGCAAAAGTCTGTACCACAGGCTATGAAATCTGCACACACTGTCCCGGGGTCACTGGGCTGAATTATGCCAGTACTCTGCTGTGTTCCACAGCCCTGGAGAAAACACGACTCACAAATCCAACAACTTCCTATAAAGCCCTAAAAATTTAAACCCTGTTTCTTTAAATCCTTAGGCATAGTTTTCTAACCTCTGGCCTTCTATACACAGAGAATCAACCCCCCCACCCCCCAAACCAAACAGAGGAATACAAAATACCTTTTATTGCTTTTACATGAAATGGATATGCAGATAATCTAGCAAGCACCAGTATTTATTTTTCCTTAGGTTTGTGAGGAATTCAGATGTTTAGTTCCCACTGAGAGTTAATGTACTTATTTTCTTAATGACCATGACAATAATCCTGCCGATACCCATTTAGCGACTGGCTACCAATTCTACCTTTCAGCTTTTTAAACACACTTCTTGCACGTAGTGTAAAACTGAATGAAATTATAGTGCCAGCCTATGTTTGCGAGGGGACACTCTCTGCACAGACATTAAGGTAAGAAGACAGGTAAGTCTTCTGGTGAAAGGGTTTCTGGATTTCATAAGCAAAAAAAAAAAAAAAAAATGGACAAATTAGAATCACTCAGTGTACTACACTTTTCAGAACTCAGTTTGCATGTGTGGAAATTCTCTCCCTGTCTCTTGCAAAATGTGGGCTTTTATTGGTTTTCAGCCTAAATACAAGGGAAGTCTAGCTATTCAGAGAACAGGTTTTGATTTCCTTGCTTGAACCTGCTTGAACCTGCTTTCTGCCTCCAGGAAACCCCTAAAACAGAACACCCAGGTGTAAAAGAAATGGAGGAAAATGCTATACCCCGACACACCAAATTATAATTCACACTAAAAAGG
>WBNM01014507.1:50415-66197 GCA_013399055.1 Ramphastos sulfuratus | reverse complement strand
TAACCCCCCCCCCCCCATAAATATGTTAAGTAAACAAAACAGCATCACAGTAAAATCTAACAGGTTTTATAGTGGGTGTCTTAAGTTACTGGTGTTTTTTGCTGACAAAAATTTACAGGAACACGTGTTTTTATGAAATGTACTCTGAGTATATAGAAAAGCATCAAAATCATATGAACACAAGCATGGCTCACTGCAATTAGCATATCAACCAACTACATGATGTGGTGAGTGGTTACAACAGCACGTTTGGAGAATAAAAATAATGAACTTGTCAAGTGCACTTTCTAACTGATATTGGTCAGTCAAGCACTTTCTAGAATGGCATCAGCCTCCAGCTGTGTATTCTGCAAGCAGCTCTCATCCACCCAGATATTGTTTAGCAAGTTTCTGCGTTTTGGATTTGTTTGTTTGCTTCCCCCCCGCCAAGACATTCAGCTTCCACCTTAATTTGGCAAAACAGAGCAACGAAGAACACATCAGAAAAGTCTCCCTGAACAAGTCTCACTTCTGTCTGGTTCTTAGAAACAAAATGAACACTTACAATTTACCTTTTAACAAAGCATCTTTTCGCTGTTGCATGGATTAATGGTTTACTCCTTTCATCTGGCCAAGCACAGTGTAGCTAAGGCTAGGCTAAGTGATAGAAAAGTAATTCTGTCAGAACAAATGGAGCATTAAAAAGTCTGCAGAACACAAGTACAAGCAGATTTAAAGAGACTGAGTATTGGAGCTCTCCCTTTGCTTGGTACTTTAAAATGTATTCTGTAGCGGAGCTTTATCACCAGGTGCCACAGCACACTACAAATCCAGAGGTTACACACCTGATATATCTGCACTTTGATTGTTTTCACTTGCTCACAGGTCACTGTTTGTTACGACAATTCTCATCAGAGAGAGATGTTCCACAGTTCAACAGTGGAAGTTAAAATATGACTCAAATGATAGAGCATTCAGCACTTGACTGGATTTTACCAGTTACTAGCCAGAGCCTGCTTTGCTGCCTCTTTAGAAAGTTATCCAGTACCGTGCTTATTGGGTTTAACACCATTAGTAATTAGAGCACAGCTAATGAGGCTCTCCAAATCAGGATTTCTAGAGAAGAAACAGCATACACACTGCATCAGCTTCAGCTGCCGAGTCAGCCGACTAAACTTGTGTTGGTCCCACAGAGTGATGCCAATTACAGCTGAGGTGAGCTGGTATTTACTGCTTAGACAAACACTTCAGTTGGCACCTCTGCAGTCCAATGCATTGCAGCTGGGCAGCTCTGCCACTCTGCTTCTCCTAGCAGTTCATTTTACTTTAAAGTGTTCACAGCCTGCTAACTTCGGCTTTTTCAGGGAGAACATCAAAAAGCAAGGCAGCAGTATGTCATCCCCTCTACAGGGGAAAACAGGGCAGCCTTGCGAGGAGCTTTTATCTAGGACATATTCCCTGCTCGCAGTGACATCCTGTAGCTTCACTTTTCATGCTTACGGCAATTAGCGCTTGCCTAACAAGGGCGTGCTTAGAGAAGGGGAACAGCATCAATCCCGCAAAACTCGGTGAAGCTTACCTAAGAAAAACAGGAAAGAGAGGTCTAGGGGCCAGCCCGCCGGCCTGGCGCTGCCCCAGAAGGCTGCCCGCCTCAGGCACGTCCTGCCCGGGGGCACGGCCGCAGGCAGGGGCACAGCGGGACGGGCGACACTTTGGGGCCAGGCTGGCGGAAGTTATGGGACCGGAGCAGCACCTGGGACAGCTTCACCGCACCGCGCTACCTCGGACAGGGCCCGCTGAGCCTCGGCCCGCCGGCACCTCGACGAGGTTCGAGCTCAGCCCAAAACCAAGCGAGGAGGAGCGCAAACAGCACCGGTTCGCGGAAAAGAGAGAAGCCACTCGAGCACGACCGGACCCCGCCGGTGGGCGATCGGCTCGGCGGGGAAAGCAGCGCCCGCCCCGCACCGGCCGTCGGGGCAGCGCAGGACCGGTGCCGGCGTGCGGCAAGCACAGACAATAAACCAGGAGCAGCCGATGTCTGCTGGGGCGGGCGTGCGGAAGGCAGGCGAAGAGAGAGAAAAATGAGAAAGAACAAAAATAATAAATTCCTNGGGGGGGGCGGATTTGCTGCTGCAAAGTCTCCCGCGGCCCAATAGCTCCTGCCGCCCTGCGCTGACATCAGCTCCACCAGCCCTCACCCCCAAACTCCGCTCCCCATGGGCTGCCGGCTGTGCCCGGCTCCCGACAGAGAGCGAGGGAGAGCGGCCCCGAAGGGAGTAGGAGCATCCTGCTGCCTCGTTTGCGAGAAGCCGGAGGGGCAGCTTTGCGAGAAGGGAGGCTGCAGGCAGGACTGCCAGCCGNGCACAGTGTAGCTAAGGCTAGGCTAAGTGATAGAAAAGTAATTCTGTCAGAACAAATGGAGCATTAAAAAGTCTGCAGAACACAAGTACAAGCAGATTTAAAGAGACTGAGTATTGGAGCTCTCCCTTTGCTTGGTACTTTAAAATGTATTCTGTAGCGGAGCTTTATCACCAGGTGCCACAGCACACTACAAATCCAGAGGTTACACACCTGATATATCTGCACTTTGATTGTTTTCACTTGCTCACAGGTCACTGTTTGTTACGACAATTCTCATCAGAGAGAGATGTTCCACAGTTCAACAGTGGAAGTTAAAATATGACTCAAATGATAGAGCATTCAGCACTTGACTGGATTTTACCAGTTACTAGCCAGAGCCTGCTTTGCTGCCTCTTTAGAAAGTTATCCAGTACCGTGCTTATTGGGTTTAACACCATTAGTAATTAGAGCACAGCTAATGAGGCTCTCCAAATCAGGATTTCTAGAGAAGAAACAGCATACACACTGCATCAGCTTCAGCTGCCGAGTCAGCCGACTAAACTTGTGTTGGTCCCACAGAGTGATGCCAATTACAGCTGAGGTGAGCTGGTATTTACTGCTTAGACAAACACTTCAGTTGGCACCTCTGCAGTCCAATGCATTGCAGCTGGGCAGCTCTGCCACTCTGCTTCTCCTAGCAGTTCATTTTACTTTAAAGTGTTCACAGCCTGCTAACTTCGGCTTTTTCAGGGAGAACATCAAAAAGCAAGGCAGCAGTATGTCATCCCCTCTACAGGGGAAAACAGGGCAGCCTTGCGAGGAGCTTTTATCTAGGACATATTCCCTGCTCGCAGTGACATCCTGTAGCTTCACTTTTCATGCTTACGGCAATTAGCGCTTGCCTAACAAGGGCGTGCTTAGAGAAGGGGAACAGCATCAATCCCGCAAAACTCGGTGAAGCTTACCTAAGAAAAACAGGAAAGAGAGGTCTAGGGGCCAGCCCGCCGGCCTGGCGCTGCCCCAGAAGGCTGCCCGCCTCAGGCACGTCCTGCCCGGGGGCACGGCCGCAGGCAGGGGCACAGCGGGACGGGCGACACTTTGGGGCCAGGCTGGCGGAAGTTATGGGACCGGAGCAGCACCTGGGACAGCTTCACCGCACCGCGCTACCTCGGACAGGGCCCGCTGAGCCTCGGCCCGCCGGCACCTCGACGAGGTTCGAGCTCAGCCCAAAACCAAGCGAGGAGGAGCGCAAACAGCACCGGTTCGCGGAAAAGAGAGAAGCCACTCGAGCACGACCGGACCCCGCCGGTGGGCGATCGGCTCGGCGGGGAAAGCAGCGCCCGCCCCGCACCGGCCGTCGGGGCAGCGCAGGACCGGTGCCGGCGTGCGGCAAGCACAGACAATAAACCAGGAGCAGCCGATGTCTGCTGGGGCGGGCGTGCGGAAGGCAGGCGAAGAGAGAGAAAAATGAGAAAGAACAAAAATAATAAATTCCTCTTACCTTTCCTCTTTGATCTCCTTCTCCTTCTCCTCTTGGACTTGCATTTCAGCTGCCCGCTCGGCGCTCCCGACGCCCTGCTGGTGCCCAGGACGGATGTCATGCCCGCACTTCAGCCAAACAGCACCGCGCCGAGATGTTTCCTCCCGCGGAGTTTCTCCTCTTTCTGGAGGCGGTTTTATAGCGGTGGGTAGGGCCGGCAGCTCTGCGCTGCCCAGCCCCGCGGCGAGGGGTCGCGCCTCCGCCCCGACGTGCCGGGCCCGGCCGGGGCGATGCCCGGGGCAGTGGGAGCGGTGGCTCAGCCGGCGCTGCGCCCACTTTTTGCACCTCTGCGAGCTGCTGGGNTTTTTTTTTTTTCTTTTTTTCTCCGCTTTAGACCATGTGGATGCTGAACAGTCTGCTTCCAGAGACTGAGAAATGCTGCTGCCGTGCTCCCTAACCAAACACTTACTAACTAGTTTGCTAATTTCAATGCTTATTATTCCCAGGGAAACAATATGAGTTACTGCTGAAGGATCCCTGTATCCACGAGCCTTCTGCAAGAGGCTGAGTGTAGCGATTCCCCTTGAATCTCCAGTCTTTAAGGTATGTGCTCTGCTAAATTCACTATCAAGGGCAAAAGCTCTGTGAAAAAAGAGTGTGTTGTTGCTCAGGCTCGTATGTTAACGCTCTGCAGTGCCTCATTTAGGCAACCGTGCAATTAAAGTGTCGGAGCAGAGGGGCTTTTACAGAGAGAAGATGACAACAGCGTTCCTCTGAAAAGCTTTAGTACAAAGCGTTACATGCTCCTTACAAAAAGCCAAGGTATGCAACAGATAAGATACTGCTTTAAGTTACAGGAGACCTACTGCTGCTCTGATCTATCCTCCTTTGTTATTATCTGACTTAAAAATATGCATCTGGAAACCTGGGCAGTGAACAGAAAACAGGAGAATATCAAGAAAAAATTATGCTAAATAATTAATGTCATCATTAGTGCATACTGCATTTGTAGTCAGCTGGAGTAGTACAGCAAAACCCTGTTTATCAGAACTCTTTTAATCTAAAACTTCCTCTTGTTGGAATGTAGGTTACCTGGCTCCTGCTGCTAAGCACTTTCACTGCAGCTCTCCCAGCTATTAGAAACCTTCAGTGTTGGCTGGGTTAGGCCTCTGCCAGTTTCAGGCGAGGCAGAGCTACACATTATGTGGATTTCAAGAAAAACATCTCCATAAAATTCTCTGAAAGTAGTCATTAAGCCTGGGCTTGGATGACACAAGCCTGCCAAGATGATGTTGCCTCTTGGGTTCCATCATCTCTGAAGAAGGTTGCACACAGCAAGAATACTCTGTGCACCCTCAATCCGAGCTCCGCAGCACAAAGCACAGGGGGAAACAGCCCCCCTCTACTTCACCAGCTGAGGTAAGAGCCTGTCAATTTAGACAGGGCTTGCACATCAGACAGGATTCAGGAGGCCCTGCATACAAGGGAGTTTTTACATGGAGAGCTTTTGCAGGTCACCGGCTGTGATTTTGCAACATACACATCACCCCAGTCAAACCTTTGAACTACTACACAGCTTAATAAACATCTCTTTAAAAGGATCCTGTCTGCTTCTGGGTGAAAAACTTGTCTGTGGGAAACCAGGGAGTCCATCAACATTTCTTTGGGTTTAGCTTGGGCCTTCAGTCTTTAATCTGTCTCCCCTTTTCCTTCCAGTTTGTGTTGTCCTAAGCAGAGCTGATCCTCATCTACTCACGTGGCAAAAGGTTGTAGCTGTGTGTGAGGTAGCAATGCCACTGCAAAATGCAGCTGCATATCCAACCACATGTAAACCAGCTTCTGACCACTGTGGAAGTGAAGCCACTCAGCTGAGAAGCCAGATTTAGAAAACTGTATTCTGTTCCCCAACACCAACCTGTGCTCTGTCTGATAGGGATCTAAAAGAGAAGCAAGATCCAGTTAGAATGAAAATGAGCTTCCCAGGATACTAATTAATTTTTAGGAGTGGCTTCAAGTTGCACATATTCTTTAATGCTTCTGAACGGGTCTCTCTCAGCACTAGAGGTACTCAAGCAAGGAGTCCAAGCTTTGTGGGCTTTGTGAAAATTCACTCAGGATCTCTTAAAAGGGGAGAGCTGAAGGGCAGTCCAAATAGTTTTATTAACTGGAAAACTGATGGTGACTGTGAGAGTGTGATGGGGAAGGAGAGTGTGAAGGTGGCTGCCAGGTTGTGCACCTTGTTGATACATTAGCATTTAAATTTCCACATCTAAGCAATATAAGGGTAGAGTTAACAATCAAAATAAATGGAGAAAAATGGAAATGGCTGAATCAAAAAAGCAGCCCACCCTTCTTTCAATTAAATACTTCAGAGAAGCAACTTCAGGAATAAACATTTGGAAAAGTTGCCCAAATCTGAATACTAAGCCTGTAAGTACTATCTCTGGCCAGTAGTTTTTCCTCTAAAAACATTTTCAGATGCAGTAGGATAAATATGAAGTAAAATTTTTACTTATTCCCCCATTTTAAAAAATTTTGAGTATCTTGATTTTGAATTACAGGATTTTACAAAAATTACAGGTGAAACAAAACAATAAATCCCCAACAAAACAACAACCAACCAACCAACCAAACAAAACCCCTCAAACCCAAGACAAACCCAAGCTACACTGAATTTACAGAAATGCAATTCTGTAAGATGAGGTTGAGCATATCAGATGTGCCAGGGCTGCCCCACAGGAGTGTCACATCATTCACAAGGGCTGCAGTTCCCGGAGCAAGAGGGTCCTGCTAAGTAGCTCAGCAAGTGGGAGAAGCAAGCTCCAGACTCTGCACTTCCCAGCACATACACAAACCCTTGAAGAAGAGGCCATCTGGCTGCCATATTCCCCAGTTTCCAGCTGTGCTGTCCTTTCTCTAAGGAGCTGTGGATGCTGAGAGCAGCAGGCCATGGTGGGGACCTTTGTGACTTGCTGCTTGGGAGTAGACATGCTCTATAGGCTCCTGAGAGGGGAACCCATGTAGGTGGTAGCCACTCCCTGTTTTTCTGTCTTCTCTGCCCTATGTCTGCTTGCTTTTGCTCCCTCCTGCCTGCATAGGTAAAGAAAAAGAATAAGGCCCTTAGAATCTGGATGATAAAAGATGCTCAAGGGCATTAAAGCAGGACATGAATGCAATTGTGTGGCTGCGCAGGTGAGACTCCAGAGCCTTCTGCTGCAAAATGCCTGCACTAATCCATTCTTGCCCTACTTACAAGGAGCTGTCAGTGTGGCTATTTGCAGCAAAAGCCATTTCAGCTTTAGGGCCAAACGTCACAGGGTGGTGATGAAGCGATGAGGGTATGGATCCATATGCAGTGTATCAACTTTGCTAGAAAAATGCCTTACTGCAGACAGAGCCTCCTGTCTGCTTTGCATATTCGTGCACATGAAATAGTCCAGGCTGAGCAACACTGCTATTGGATGACAGGAGGCAATGCTAAAAGGCTTTTGCCCCTTCATTAAACTGCAACAGAACTGAAGGAATTTGGGATGCAATACTCTCTCTGCTGTGGGAAAGCCATCTCAGCTAATAATTTTCAGCTCCCACAGGGGAAGCTTCCCCTCTTCNCATCTACTCTGATTGGGGCTTGCTGTGCAACACGCCAGCCAAGCAACATCCACCATTTCAAAGCTACTCAGACAATAGTCTCTTTAATGGGGAAAATATCTAGGTGCCAAAGACTGCAAATCACTGTAATTAGTAAGTCTGTATATGCCACATGAACCAGCAGCCGTCACTGGGGATGAAGCAAACCTTTCTGAAAGATATTTGCATGGCCATATTAAAACATTTCTTAGCAGCTGAGACCCATGAGGGGAGCAGAGATTTAGCTCATCCCCAGGAACAGCTTTGGGTTTGGTATTATTTCCTGTTTGTAACAAACTAAACCAAAACATGGAGTGAAAGTCTCCCCAAAGTAGAGATGTCTGACACCTCATTCTGCCTTCACATTGTTCAGTTCTGGCTCATATTTCCCGCAGTCAGTTTAGGGGATTAAGTTGTTCACAGACCGTCTGTGAAGCCCCCACTGACCAGATTTCTGTGCCTCAATATCCCAATATGCAGAAGGGTAATCAAACTCATTTTCCCTTGGGCACTTGGAAGTACATAAAAATACATCAGCTAATGATGGTTTTTAGTTACTAAATATTCATTCTCTGATAGTGAAATGCTGGAAAGTCCTTCTTGTGTGTCTACATCCTTTGAATAAATCACTTAAACGGATAAATCTGCTGGGGGCAAGCTCCCCATGCTGCTCAGTGCAAGGAGCTGCAGCCCTGTTTGCCCAGTGCACATCCTGGCATCATGAAAGGGCAACGGCACAGACCAGCACAGCCTGGCTCTGGCAGCAGCCACAGGCAGAGGAGAGGGGCACTTGACCAGCTCTCGCTGAGTCTCCAGCCCAGCTCTTTGGCTGCATGGCTGCAAGTAACTCCCAAGGGATGGAACTGCAGCATGACCTGCATCACACAGTTGCCTGCAGGTTAGAAAATCTGGCACATGAGAAGAGAATGGTCCAAAAGAGTGCCCAGATTTCAAAACTAAGACCTTCATTGTTCTGTGCTGATAGCTTTTTCATCTGTAAAATACAGATGCAAGTACTTAATGTAGGGGACTAAGGAAGGTTAAACGACCAGGGGCTGCTTGTGTACCACATACCTTTCACCCTCATCTCTTCAGTTCGGAAACAGTCCGAAAATTAAAAGATTAATAAATTCTCCCCCTAGCAGCCATGTGGTTTGCAAAGACTTGCAAAGTTATTGATGAAAGACTGTAGTATCTTGTGGAATGGATGCTACTATCCTGTGTCATGAGAAGCCTTAACCAACTTCTCTGGGACCCTAAAAGTGTTTTATAGAGCAATCACACAGTAACTGCATTGTAACAAAGCAAGGCAGTACTGAGAAATACTGCAGCACGGTTATTGTGCAGCATTATTTCAGTAATGCAAGGTGTTGAGGAAGTTATTAGAGAAGTATAATTTAACTAAACCGTGCATTTGCAGGCACACCTATGTTCAGATTGCAACGTTTTCCTTTAGACCTCCAGCACCAGTCACTGACCTTGTTAGTGACAGTGATTGAAGCTAAAGGGTAATAATTGTCAGTATAAGAGAAGTGCATTAAATTGCATTAACCTCTGGTTAGCTTCCCCAGCACATTCATTAGGTTCCAGTGATATCCTATTACTTCACAAAAGGTGTTCCCTTGTAATTTTCTGTCACCTTATTTTAAAACATACTTTTGAAAAGGCAGTCTAATTTATATGATATATAATCACTGCAGAGCCAAAAGCAACAATCCAGGATGTAAATGCAGAAAAGTACACAGAAATAAAGGAGGAGCTCTGTCTTTTCAACACTTGGCCAGCAGTATCTGTCAGCTACAACCTCCTAAGCCAAGTAAGTCCCTACAGCCTCTACTGAACACCCCACAACAGACAGTCAGAATGAGGCCAGTGACAAAAAGAAACATTCTTTTTTTTTTTTTTTTTTTTTAATTAACTACCCTGTAATTTTGGGATGAAGGGGTTTTTTTTGGTTTTTTTTTTTTTTGTGTTTTTTTTTTGGTGGTTTTTGTTTTGTTTTGTTTTAATTTGCCATAGGATCCTAGAATGGCTCAGGCTGAAAGGGACCTCCGAGCTCAGGTACTCCAACCTCTGCATCATGGGCAGAGACACCTCTCAGCTAGACTGGGCTGCTGAAGTCCTCATCCAGCCTGGCCCTCAGCACTCCCAGGAAGTCCTCACACATGCTTCCAATGAACCTTCTGGAGAGCCTGGGGAAGGGTGCCTGTGCTTCCCGGTGTGGCCAGTCAGAAGTTAGGATACACATTTCCAGCAGAGAAGCACAAGCAGTATAACACCATCATGGAATGAGAGCAGTGCTGGACATCCTCAGTCTGAAGTTAGGCCTTGGCCAGCACTGAAGGCCATGCCCAGGGGTGAGTGCCCCTGGGGAGATTCTCCTTTCCTGGGGCTGTGTGCAGGCGTTGGGTCTCTCCCCAGCCAGCTCAGGAGTTGTGCATCAGAGAATCTCAGCTGACAGCCCTGTCTCTGCTTTGGTTTTGTCAGAAAGAGAGCAGGCTCCCTGCCAGAGCCCAGGGTTTTCAGGTGCCTGCTGCTGTCTCTCCTGTGGGTGTCTCTGCCACAAAGCCTTCCTCTGCCACAATGCCTTCCTCTTCCTCCAGCACTGAGTGAATACTGGGACTATGACATTACTCAGCATCTACTTGAATCTCCAAACAAAAATTGGTAAAAGTAGAGTTTGTCTTAGAAATAGGTAAAATTTGATGGCTGTGGCTTGTTTCTCCCTAGATTTTTTTAAGAAACCAAAGCCAGTATAAAAATGGAGAGGAAGGTTGAAATGACACCAATGTAAAACACAAAATATTGTCCTGAATCCTGGGCTGTAAAATATACATTTCCAGTTATAGAATCAGTTTAATAAACATCCTCTTCACATGCTCAAAATCCTGTTATGTCTTTATCAAAGGGGAAAACAGTTAATGAAAATTATACATCAGTGCCTGACTTAATTTTCTTCTACTTGTTTTTTTTTTCCCAGCAACAAGTATTAGTATCCTTTCTAAGATGATTTACTTAGAATTTGAACATTTATTTTATGCTTTCCTGTATTAGTGTCATTTGTAAGATGCTTTAGTTAGAATCTGAGCATTTATTGTATGTTTTTCTGTTGACAACCAGAAGCACTGGGTGTAAAAAAAAAGCAGAACAAAGAGCTCCCTAGAGATATTTCACATTTGCTGACTCACTACATCATCACATATGACACTGAATTATTAGTTTCAGCAAATACTGAAATAGCACCAGAAAGCTTTCTTGCTCTTTTATCTTCACCATTGTTCTTGGATATAAACAACTTATAGAAAACCTTCTGGGTAAAACTACAAATATTGAAAAATCTGAATTTAGAGTAGTGTTTGCTGTACAGGATGCCTCCTTAATCATACTGAGGTAGAAGGCTGTGAATGTAGTTCCTTTGAGCTGAGAGGGCAGTTTGGATAGCCTGACCCAGAGCCTGTCAGGACTTTAGGAAGTTCTAGCAGGATTCCTCCTCTGTCTTTCTGCACCTGCCTGAGTGACTCTGCTCATGCAGAGAGATTGAAATTGTGCCCTGAGCTGTACCAGGATGAGTTCTGCTGTTGCCTGAGAAGCCCATACACACTCAGCTCATTTTTCAATCATGCCTTACTTTGGAGTCATTAATTTTCAGACTTGTTAAAAAATATAAATACTAGTGGCTATCAAAAGTCAGGTCACCATATGCAGTACTGTCTGTGGGGGGTCTCAAAGGAGGGGTGAGCAGCTCGCCCTGGCTCTGTTGCCCATGCTTTAGCACTGACATAGGGGTGACCTCTCCTCACCAACCCCTGTGCTCCCCTGCTTGCATGGGCTCAGTCGATTCCTTTGGCCTCAACCTTAGCTGTACATTTTTATAGTGACACTGCTGCTCTCTATTGCAGAGCAGTGAAAGGTAAATGTCTGGGTTGTATTACGACTTTCATGACCTTTTGACTGGCAGTAGAGGTGTTACACTTCATCAGCCCAGACTCAGCTGTGTGTAGGAAGCTGATAGCTTAATTTCACCTACTTTGGTGCAATAATAAATAAAACATTAATACTTTTTATTCCTGTAGATGACAAACACTTAAGAAATCACCATCTTTATGCATTAGTTGATGTTGAAATTGTGAAATGATTAACACCAAACTAAGGCATGCTTGACTTTCGTTTTCCAAACTAGTTTCAGAAAGTAGCAATGCTAATCCATGGATTCATGAAATCAAGGAATTGTGAGATGGTTTGGGTTGGAAGGGACCTTTAAAAATCATCAGGCCTACCCCCACTATCTGCAGTGAGGCAGAGCCTGGCCTTTCAGTGCTTTAAACCAACAGCCAAATCAAGTTTAATTGTTTTCCCAGGTGAAATCAAAGACTCGGGCTTACAGAGCCCTGGATGGACACAGGAAGATGCAGTTTAGAGGAACTACAGAAGTAAACTCTACAGAGCAGCTGGAATTTTGGCTCTGCAGCACTTGCTGGTTAGTCAAAACCCCCGGATCTTTTGACCTGGTGTTTTATTCCATGTCAGAAATATGTTTAGATATCAAATGAGATACAGAAAATTTCTTGGTTTTAGGCTTGGCTACCTGATTTTCCTCCTCTTGAGGACAAAATTCTCAACTGCCAACATCTTGGTGAGATTAAGTTATTTTTCTGCAAGCTGTGGCTTTCATGTGCATTGGTGTCATGTCTTTAAAATGCTGTATTAGGCAGCAAGAGAAAAAAAAGGCAACACACAAATAAAGTGAATGGATCAATATGTTAACTGATCTCCTAAACTGAAAGGAAGGGATAGAGAATGATCAGGAATATACACTTTACAATTAAAAAAAATTATTAGGATTATTTTAAGCTCGTGTTACAACTTACATTGTAAAGTAAATTCATGTTACAAGTGCCGATCCCAGACACTTGCTTCTCTTTCTTTTCTTCCTGCAGCCATTGAAAGATTTAAACACCTTACTTGTTAGTAATAAGCATTGATTCAGCATCCCTCCTGAAATGATGCATGATTTTACTCCATCACAGATAATTTCAGAAACATTTTTCTGCCTGCTTTTATCTGCACTCTACTTGTGGAGAGGATTTGAAAAGGTTTGCGTAGTTGCCTGCTCTGCAGTAATGTGAGGATTTTGTTATCCAGCTGAGCTACCATCGTTGGTTCAGATAGTTTGGATTCCTTCTTTCTGCAGCCAGAATCTCACAAAACCTCTCCCTGAACACAAAGGTATAGGAGAGAGAGGGCAAGTGAATCACCCAACCTTTCAAGAGGCTCTTTATATTCCTCCTGGAATTCAGCAATTAGCACTTCCCTCAGCCCTGGCCCATCTCCTTGTTGTCTTCTGCTTGTGCACCCACTGGAACAGCTTTCAGACAGAGATCTTCAGCTGCTCATGATATCAGATCCAGTCCTGCTTCCAGCCAAAGCCAACAGATCTGTACTTAAACACAAATGGAATTCAGTGTGGCATCTCTCTGGTTCCAGCGAAATACCCACATCTCAGCCAGGCCTGCGCATGTACAGATGTGTTCTGAGCACAGCATCCCAAGCTCAGGACATACAACCCTGCAGCTGTGGGATGTTAGCCCCCTTGCAGGTGCCAGCTGACACACCAACTGCATTTATGGGAGACACCTTCAGATTCACTGACACCTGCACCTTTTGATAGTTTCTTCCATCATGACAGGGCAATAGAAACCCAGTGCAGCACAGACAGCACTGACGTTCCTCTAGCGCAATTCCCTTTTCCCCTGCCCTGTGTCTCAAGTCTTCCTCAAGCCTCTACACTAAAACACCAACCCAATACCTGCAGAGGTTAATGCCAAAGAGCTGATATAGGGATCTGAGTATTGTCTTCCTTGTGGTTATCTGTGATGCACTCACACTGACTTGACTTTACCAAGTGTTGTGCTTTTTCCAGGGCAAGGACAGTCTGCCTGACATCCTCACGTATGGGGTTTCCCATGAGGTCTTGGCATTCTTGTCTGGGGCTGCCAGCTGTTGGGTCCTGCTGGCTGCTGTCCCCTTGAAAGGGACCTCATTCCCTGGAAGGTGAACCAGTCTGGCAGAGTCCTGGGCAGGGGTAGCAGTATCTGGGATGGCTATCAGCCCCTGAAAGGGGTATCTGTCCCTATCAAGCGTATCGGTCCCTGCAGAGGGGATCAGCCTCCGCAAGGGATATTCAGCGCCTGTGAGGAGCGTCTGTCCCTGCGAGAGGTATGGATCTGGCTGAGGACAGTGATGAGTGATCCATGCAAATTGCAGCTGGGCTACAATCAATAGATGTGACAAGCAGCCGGTGCTGGCAACCAGGGACATAATGAAGGTGTGACTGTGTAAACGGCTAGCAGATAACAACGCTATAGGAAATTATAGGGCAGCGCTGTATTGAGTAAGTGCGGTGCGACAGGAGCTGCGGCTGGCAGGTCATGCTTCCCCGCTGCTCCGCTGCCTCCTGCTCTTGTCCTTTGTAATTGTAAGTGGCAGCAGTGGCGGCTGAATGCGATGAGGGCATGTATCCAGCCCTCATTTGTTCTGCATTACAATGCAGCCCTCGCAGCCGGCAGCTGATCCGGAGTGCCGGTGCCCGCCTCCCAAGTGGACTAAGGAGCCAGTGGAAACTCCAGATACTTAAGAATTAGGAAGGCTGTCATTTAAACCAGGCTGTCCTTGAAACCATGCCGAACGTGGGAGCTGGTCCTGTGAGAAACAGGGGGAAACCTCAGTGTTGATTGAAAAAGCCATGCTTTCCCACCAAAGAATCAGCATCCCAAAGCCTGCTCTTTCACAAAGCCAAAGCTCACCCGTAGGAAGTACAAAGCTCTCTAATTTTGCAATTTTTAGGTTTAAAGAAATATTTATAATATATGAACTAAAATATTTATAATGCTGGAACAGAAGAAGCTTTTGGCTCCGTACAGTTTTAATACAGCAAATGCTCCACATGTTACTATTCCTCTTACTCATTAAGAATCAAGGGGAGAAAGAATGGCTAAAAAATGTTCATGGATTTTTAATTTCATTCCAAGTCCAATGCTATGAGGTCCTTCTCTACCATTTCACTCTGACATTTGGATCAAACTAGGTGGTTGTTTTCTGAAATCTCAGGTCTTCAAGCCCCTTTGGTCTAATTCCCATTTAAAGGTTTACAGATTAAGTTTAACATTTGAACCTAATCAAAGGCAAGGAGGTAACTCAACGTGCTCTGCAGAGTTCACTGGTATTTCACCATCACTGATCGATACTTTCTGCTATTTATGAGCACTCCATGCATCCCTTCCGCCCTGCTTCATAATACCAGGCAATTTTATTTATGGTTTTGTTCACCTTAGCCCTGGAATGTCTATTTTTCTGCTAGAAGAGAACCTACACCAAACTAAAGGCTTGCTCAGTTTCTGCACTATAAACAGTATTTATTGTAACTTTGTTTTCAACCATTTAATATGGCTGCCTGCTCTCGCCATTATAAAGAGCCAACCTGACTCTTGCAAATGCATCTACCTACAAATGAATTTAAGGAAACCAAACTCAGGATGATTATTTTTTTTTTCCTCCTCTGCACAGTAAACAATCCCTGTCTTTTTTATTTTGGTTCCTTTAAGTCAGCTTTCAGCTGAATCAAGGTGAGTGTTCTTCCCAAGCTCTGAGGAATCCACAGCAGGGTTTAAGTCCTCCAACATGATGAAAAATGCCACGAAAGCTCAGTTTTGGCAGGTGCCCACATTTTATGACACAGGAAGGTGATCCATGAGTCGAGTATACAGTTGGTGATGGATTTGGTATCTGTGGAATCCACTGCTTCTATTTGCCCATTGTTGCCTTGGTTGTGTAAGAGAAGTTATGGAGGAAGCAAATCTGTGGGATTCTCATCTTCTGAAGAGGCAGAACCAAGAAAGACCACGCAGCTGTCCATAAAGTCTCATCCCTCAGCCCTGGATGGGAAGGAGACATTTTGGGAGCACTGACTGGCTGCACTCCTCACATGAAGGGATGCACCAGACCAGACCTCCCCTGGGAACAAAGTTGAGGGCCTGCCAAAATGAATCCTCATTATCTCCTCTGCACATCACTGTGCTTCCCGGCTAGCCCTGGATGGCTAACCGTGCTACAGAAGTGTAAAGAAAGATGCTATCATCCCCTATCTGTCTCAGCCAGAAACAGGCAATACCAGAAGAGCCTGGCTTGTCCAATTTCCAGTTCAGCTTTGCAGACTCAGAGAGTGCAGATAGTTTGGACATGCTTTAGATAAGGAGCTGAGTATCTGGGCGTTTTCCCAAGCCTGAATGCCACGCTCCATACACTTTACTAAATTGTGTCACTACAGTCCTACCTTTCCTGGTAATAACATTTCCCCGCC
>WBNM01014507.1:0-50390 GCA_013399055.1 Ramphastos sulfuratus | reverse complement strand
CCCACCCCAGTGTTTCTTCCTCCTCCCCTCCCAACACTGTTGGTAAATGCACAAATATGTGTGTGCAGCCAGCAGTGTACACACTTGAGGGGCACTGGCACTAAAATGCACATATTTGCTCAGCGCTCTGGGGTTTGGCAGAAATAAATGTGTGAAGCTAAGAGCAAGCTGCTGGTGTGCTTACAGAGGCCTGTGGCCACAGTCACAGTTCACTTTTAAATGTGTGATGAAAAAACAGCCCTTGCCTTCCTGTCTTTGTAGAAAAATCTCCTGTACCTGTGTAGTCCAAACACACTCAGATGCA
The DNA here is from genome assembly GCA_013399055.1 of Ramphastos sulfuratus. NCBI lineage: Eukaryota > Metazoa > Chordata > Aves > Piciformes > Ramphastidae > Ramphastos > Ramphastos sulfuratus. The sequence continues at coordinate 50,086 of WBNM01014507.1, read as the reverse complement.
AAGATGAAAGCAGCTATTTTGTTTCTTTTGCAAGCAGGCACAAAGGGAAGCCAGCATCTTTGCAGAGCTGTAATTGCCAGGTGCCTGTTTCAGAGACAGGAGGGTAGAGGGAGCTGGTTTGACGTTGGGCTAATCTTTTGGAGATGTAGGAAGGAGGAAAAAAGGGATGGTTACAGAATGCTTTGTTTCATGAGCCTCTTTCCCACGCTGTCCGACAAGAAATGCTCCTGCTCACTGTAACCTGCTTCCACACAACCTATTCAGACAAGGCAAGGCTCTTTGCTTTTCTTTTTGCTTTTTCTTTTATTCTCTTTTCCTTTTTATTCTTTTTCTTTTCCTCCCTTTCTCCCCTCCTTTCTCTTTCTTCCAAATTCCTTTCTTCCTTTCCTTTCCTTTCCTTAGGACTGGGTGGACAACCAGTGCAATGCTTGATACTCTTCTATCCCATGAGTCACAGGTCAGCATTAAATTTCTGAGGCAAATACTTACTATTCAAAATTCACTGTCTGCTAACAGGTTTCAAAATCCCCTTTTAAAATTCACAGTCAGGAACCAACTGACCAAGACTAGGGGTGAGTAACCTTATAATTAGAGTGTTCTAGCTGTCCTAACTTAAAAACCAAACACATCACAGACAGTATACTGAAGACATGGGAGGCTGGTTGCAAGATATAAACTAGGTGAGCTCAACCTTTGGGCAAGGGGAAGAGATGGGAGAGTGAAGGACACAGAGAGCTGAAAATTGTTTTTCAGTAAACAATTCAAGGGCCTTTTGCCTTCAGCACCTTTTCAGTTAGGTAAGTGATTGTAAGGTAAGATAAGTGATTGATAGGTAAGACTTTTGTTGTCTTGCCATAGAACCAGACTTCTGTATCAGCAGAGACAGCAGCCTTGGTCACCAGTGGGTTTACAGGAAGCGAAGGAAGCAGAGAAGTGAAGGGTATGGGGCCACAGGGACAGAGATGGGAGAAGAGAGGAGAAGCAAACAGCTGAAGCGATGCCTAAATCCTGCCAGACTGCACAAATTGTGCTTTACTCCACCAACATCTGCAATGAACCAGTAAGGCAACTCACAACTGAAGTACCTTTTCCATGTGAACAAGCATGATACAAATGCTGCTCAAACCCTGGTTGTTTTCCACTTGTCTGCTCTGTTCCTATACTTACTGCCCTGAAGATGTGCAACGTCTTAGCTCTGTAACAACAAACTGCTTGAGACCTTCACTGTCCCAGCACAAAGGAAATTCTTAAGTGTTCTGCAGGAAAATCTTTCAAAGGTTTGGATTTCTGGGATTCAAATACGTTCCTTGTTTTACCTTTTTTGTGCAGATCACAGTGGATGCCCAAGCTCAGCAGCAAGTTACTGTGTTGTGCAATAGCTATTTTCTCACAGACAGCTTCTTGAGTGAAAAATGCCTTTTTTCTCTCCTCCAGTCTTCATGAACCTGAGCTGACAATATATTCAAAATAGTACATTCAGCAATGTAGCAGAAGTGGGAAGCAAAGCTTTGTATGGTTCCTGGTTTGTTTTGTGTGGGCAGAGACTAGGGAATACACCAAAAGTAATCACAAGGAGTCTTTGTTGCTGTTTATTTCAATGTTCTCTGTTTTCATGTGCACAGCCTCCAGATACACCAAAAGGAATAATTTTATTACATTGAATAACGACAACACGTGCTTTCCTCTGCATGCCAGTTCTTCCTTCTTGTGCACAGACCACTTCCCCCCTTAGACATGAAGTCCTGCCTGCTGCCCTATCTGTCTGTTTCTAACCGTTCCGATCAGAATGTTCAGAGGTGACAGACAAAAGGCTCAGGTGCTAGGACCGAAGCTAAATGTTAACTACCACCTGCTTACAACATGAGGAGCTTAGAAGCTGCAACTGCTGACCTTGCCGCCAGCTCCTCCATAGTGCCAAAGAGGAGCATTTACCATGCTGATGCATTTTTTCCCATGTCAGATCTGTGCTTGCTTTATACACATGCTGACACAAGATGTCTATGAGTCAGTCTCTCCCCTTCGTGTATTACTCATGTAAGATCTGTCACAGAATCCTCTATTTTCTGCAGACAGCAAGGCCTCGTTACATTAATCACACTGCAAACTGGAAGGAGGAGTTATGCCATGTCTCTTTAGAAAAAAATAACATTTTTGACATTTAAATAGTGTATTTACCAAAGAACTTTGAGCAATACTGTCATCAGATTTCTGTCTATTAAAAAACATGTGAGCGTAAGAACTGCTTTTATCTTTGCCTCTGCAAAAGCGTGGCAAACATTCATTCCATTTAACATTTTATCAGCTGAACTAGGGAAGAGATATTACCTCTCTGAGCACCAGGCAGAGGTCTTGTAGTTAATGCTGACCTCTGTCAAATCTAACACATTGCATAGGAAGGATTGACAATTATTGTTCTACTGTATTTTGCACGACACCAAGGGTCGAAGCAACAGAACTGTTACGTCGCAGCAGAGCAATAATTCAAAGCTTGTTTGTCTGTGCTGGGTAATGCTACCAGGGTCAAAAATCGTTGTGGTGTTACAGCACAGACAAAATGCTAAGGAATTTGTAAATAGGCTTGTAGGTTTCCCTGTCATTTCATCTGTTGCTAGGGTTCCTTCCCTGCTGAGGGCTGACAGGTATTCCAAGTGGATCCAGTGTCCTCTGGTGACAGCACGATTCTTCTTGTTAGGAAATAATAAAGCAGTCTTTTAATCTCAAAGATTCAGGTTGCATTGAAACTTTGTTTAGCCCACTGGAAAGGAGAGGTGAGAGTCCCTGTAGAAGGGAAAAAGACTTCTTCTTCCTCTGGAGCATGTAGAGCACAGTGAAACAAGATTTACAATTTCATAAAAGGCATTTTGAGTTGCTTAATTTTTAAGGCTATTTAAAGTAAGAAGTATTCCAAGGTATTGGTCTGTGAAGCCCATGATTGCATCTCCCTGTGGCATGTGGCCACCTTTACACTGCTAATTTCTGGTAACAGCATTCTGCTTAGTTGAAAGAGCATCAGTCTCTATTTTGGCATTGAAAGGAATGAGTTTGATACCTTCTTATCATCTTACATGGATGCATCCACGGTTCATTGCAGATGCACTATAAAAAGAAAAGGATAACTAAATGGCTCTACATAATCAACAGGAATGACAAACCCATTCCCATTGATGTGGAAGTCAATAAGAGTTTATTGCAAAACTTCAATAGGAACAGAATGAGATATAATAGAGAATATAGGCATAGTTTCTATCTATGTGAATATGTATTCCTAATGCAGGGGGAAATCATGAAGAATATCAATGAACTTATCTAGGTCATCTGTTGCCTACTGCAGGATTGTTTTTGGGGGGGTAGTTGCAATATTTTGGCTCAAGCAGCCTGTGTTTGTCAGCAACACCACTGCTGCAAACAAGCAAATGTTGCACGGAACTATCTAACCAGGAGTACCATCTACTGGGCTCAGAAAGCAATCTTTCTGACCTACTCAGCACTGCCAAGTCCTCAGGTAGTGTCTGCGGGCTTGTGCACTGCACATTCAGAACAAAACATGGAGCAAGGAGGAGAAATTCTACAGGGAAACTGCCAAAATGAAGAGGTGTAGGGAATGTATGGAAAAACTGAAGGGGTGTTAGGAGGGAAGCCATGCAATGGAGCTGTAGCTGAGTTAGGAATGGACTCGAGAACTGGTGGTGGATTGTAAACTGGAGTGCTCTTTGGGAGAAGGAGACACATCAAGGTGTCTCCAAGTGCAAGTCAGAAAGCATTCAGAATTGGGCTGGATTTCAGAAATGTAAAGGCAGAGCAAATGATTATTGTTTCCCTGCTAGGAACATTTATGGATCTGCAACAAATAAAACCCACACGGCAAGCTGAGAGTCAGGAACTAGCTCAGGTGTCACAGAGTGTACTACAAACTAGGGCCCAACTTTACTAGATGTTGTAGCTACCTTCTGAAAAAGAGCACCCAGTAAAAGTGGTCTGGTCTGTACATCCACGAATCAAACCACATAGATATGTGGGCTGGAGGAACAAACCAGGAGTGGAGGTTTGCTTGCTTTGTGAAGCAGATGCTGCAGCATGCAGCCCTCTGCAACTGCAGCAAGGAAGAGAAGAATCTGCTGGGTGAGAATGGAGTCACCAGTGTTCAGCAATAGACGTTATGAATCAAAGTAAATCATGATTCTAAGTGATGAAAAAGAGCAGCAATGAAAGAAAACCATCTACCCAACCCTCAGCCTTAAACCAGCATGACCTCAATGGAGTTCCAAGGCTTCAGAATTAGAGCATCAAGTCTTGGCGTATCTCTTATTATCCTATCACCCTTCTTGTATTAACAGCAACATTACAAAGAGCCACTGAGTGTTCTGGTTCAGGATAAAAGCATTGTTTGTTTCCAGCAGGTGACAGGGTTGAAGGCAGGCTTGGCAAAAGGTGGTTATACCTGGGCTCCCAAAGTTAAATAGTATCTATTGCTTACGTGCAGGAGTGCTCAACCTGTGGAGTGAGTGGGCTGCAGTCTTTATAGGAGCCCCTCTCTAATTTTTCATGGATATTGTGCTCATACAAACACTTTGGAAATGCCTTTAAAATAAACAAAAAATGAATATAAGGCATGAAGTAGTTACAGACCAGTAGGAGGACAGTCAGGATGCTGATGTGTGCAAAAGTCTGCTCTATATCTTGAGCTACAAGCACACAGAAGACACTTTCACTTCTTTTTCTTTCTTTCTTGTCTTTCCCCCCTACAGCTTACCATTTAGGAGATATGAGTGCTTATTGATGAACTAATAGAATGCATGATGAAGTGGTCCTGGCTTTCAGCTGCTAAACATCACCCAACAAATTAGTGTTGTAAGATATGTACAAACTACACTGTGCTCTGTGCTTACTGAACCATGCATGTCCTTGCCAGATGAGCAGCCAGTAAATATTTTATCAGATACAAATATTGAAATTAATGCAATTAAAGTGAAATTCAGTTCATCAAAGCATTGTTACATCTGGGTAGAAAACAAAACCAGCAGTAATTACCATTATTAGCTGCAGCATACAATGTATGACCTTGCACCACATGGAATTCAAGTCAGGTAAAAAAATTCCGTGTGGAGGAGCCTTAGACAAACACACAAGAATAAAAGCCTGGCCAATTAAAGTCACTCTGGCACAGGTTCTGCTACACACTGGCTGTGAAACTTGCACTTGTTTCACCTTTATTTGTCTTATCTTGTCTGTCTATAAGCATTTTGGGGCAGAAACCTTTTATCTTGGGACTCTGAATACGACTGAAAATCTCAGGACTATAATGACTACACTGTTTACTGTCAATCAGCACACATTTGGTTACCTCAGTTGGTGCTTCCCAGTATTTTTTGCTTCCTATTGAATGTCTGGGGTCTCAGCTCAAGAGCAGACTGTCCTCCCAAGCAGCATCCCAGTTAGTAAGTCTTGCCAGTTGTAGATGTGTGCAGAAAGCATGCAGCAAAATGCAGCTGGGGCAGCACACATGAAGGGGACTTAATTCTGCAGGCCCATCAGCCCACTACATTCTTCAAAGCACAATGTCCCTTTTGCCTTAACACTGATAATACACTGGGAACAGATCCACTTCCTTCTGTCACCAGGGGAAAAAAAAAAACCATTTAAAATTAACTTAATAACTCTAAACCAAATGAACAAACAAGCCCTGAGTATAAATAGCTGTGAAGAAGTTGAGAGCGCATCGAACACATCTCAGGTTCCAGTCTTGCAGACACAAGCATGCACTTTGCAAGTAGCAGCCTTGACAAGATCAGTGGGAAGAGGCAGATTGCCAGAGGTAAAAATACATTTATAAGGCCTGGAGGCCTTGGACAGCTGAGTTTAGCTGAGAGGCATCCCTGCCTGTGGTGGGAAGGTTGGAGTAGATGAGCTCTGAGGCCCCTTCCAATCTGAGCTGTTCTGTGATTCTATGAGGAGGAGTAGTCAGAAGAGCTTGCAGATTAGAACAAGAAAGAAGACACAGAGTTGTGGCACTTGAAACTGAGCGTTAGCCGAGCTGAATCTTCTATAGCTGTGCTTTCTTGCTGTTGCTGCTTATACTCATCAGGAACATTTAACATTTTTGTATTACTAACTCTCAACAGGTTAACTACTTTTAAATGTTCAGATTGCTGTTGCTACTAGTGCTGAACAGCACCTCCAACGCTGCAGAGAAGGGGAATGAAGGATGCCACAGTTAAATTTTACTGCACAGCCCAAGTGCAGTGCATGAAATACGAAGAACGTGGCCTGAGAGCTTGGAACCCCTGCAGCCTTCGCCTGGTTTGGAGCATGTGTGAGTCCCAGAAAAACAAAATATTTTCCAGATGAAGGGCACAATGTGAGCTTTGCTTTTATCAAGGAGTTTAAGGAGATATTTAGAGCTAATACTTCACTTTATTTGTGGCATATTTTGGTTTATGCTAAGCAGAATCCAAAAAGATCCTATTAATGAAGACGGTTTAATGCCTGTGCATTATTATAATGCACTCCTTTGTTCTACACTTTCTCTGTGTGTCATAGACTAAGTCATTAATCAATGGGTGCCGAAAAATAATTGTCTGGTTCTTAACAATCTTCTATTGTTGAAACATTTGGAATTTTAAGATAAAGATGTACTAGCTGCTCTGAAAAAAAACGTGGTTTAAGATTACCCTTCATGGAAGTGTGGTCTTATTGTTAGAAATGCAAAGCAGCTGACCTGGTTTTAATGTGTTTTAGTGCAGTGTTGTTCAATTGCCTATTCAAATTGTGCTCAAAAAGTAGACTTCATTAATGTCACAAAATAATGATTTTGTGTGTTATTTTATTGTACTGGCACATTAATCAAATGGAGAAGCATCATAGAATTACACAGGGTTTAAAAATAAAAGTAGGAAATCTTTTTAGTCCTAATAATGTTAACAATAACTCTCAGTGCATTTAATACAGTTTAAGAATTAGATTGGCTTTGAACTTCTATCCTTGATGCCAGATATACATAAAACTCATGCACTGATTACAAATCACCTGGGAATATGTGTCTGTAGCAATCCATTTTGGCGACTTACCTAGGAGATCTTTCTCACAACATCCATATAGACTTGGGAAATTATGTGGGAAATCTTCTTATAAAGCTGCAGGTTTCACAGAATCACAGAGTGTTAGGGGTTGGAAGGGACCTCCAGAGATCATCCAGTCCAACTCGCCTGCCAGAGCAGTAGCACTCAGTGCAGGTCACACAGAACACATCCAGGTGGCTTTGGGACGTCTCCAGAGAAGGAGACTCCACAACCTCTCTGGGCAGCCTGCTCCAGGAACCTGCCATCCTCACAGGGAAAAAGTTTTCCCTTCTATTCCCATGATACCTCCTCTGCTCCAGCTTGCCCCCGGTGCCCCTTGTCCTGTTCTTGGCCATCCCTGAGCAGAGCCTGGCTGTGTCCTCCCCACACTGCCCTGCACATCTTTATAGCTATGAATGAAGGAAAAGTGTGGTAAAAATCATTCCCCAAGGGAAAGCCTGGGGTCAGGAGAGAGGGCTAGAGCATACAAGCCTAGGGTGATCACAGGAGTCCTTGAGGTATTAACACAAGTGGTCAGTTCTTGATCAGGGCAGGAGCTGGGTAGATGTGGGATTAGGGCAGAGAAAACAACCAATGTGTATAAAACATCACATTGATGTCAAGAAGGCAAAGGAGCTGAGAGAAGAGTACCAACGAGTAACATCTTCTTTAAGGATGCAGCTAGAAGAGGAAGAATGGGAGGGATTCCTCCAACACTGCCTCCTCCAGTTAATCCAACAGTTTCTGCACAGTAGTAGCCCTCACAGCTTTCTGGCTTGCCACTCAGCACTGCAAACACAGCAATTACATGCAAACTATCATCCTGTACCAGATAACTGGGTTAAGTAGATGAGGATTTCTGCCTCAGCCTTCCCACACACCGAAATTGCAGGTGCTGCATCACCCAGGAGGAGTAAACCAGGATGTAGCCATCTGTGCCACTGCGCAGCAGCCACTCCACATCCAAATGCCACAGAGATGTCTTGCATGATTAAAAGCAATGAAGGTCTTCTGGCTTTGCTCTCATGCCTTGTACTTAGCTACACAGCAGCTTGTTAACAGGGAATTTAAGGGCTACAGGCGTGGATTCATATTTTGTTAACTACTTTGCTCAGTATGACAGCCACTGTGGGAGATTATTGAGTTAGAAATGGCATGTGAAAAGAAACAAGAGCAAACAAAGTAGGTGGAGAGAGAATACTCTCAGCTTGCTGGTAGTTACTTCACAGAGTGGGTTGGAATTTAATCTCATCAGATTTTTGTTTGCTTTTAGAGGTTTTGTTAATTATTTTTTTTTTAGTTAGAATTTTCAGCTGCTCTATTACATCTCTAAGTGATGAATTTGCACTAACTTCTATATCAGGAGAATCAGAAAGAGTAGCACTCATTTTTACTGCTTATTAGTACTGAACACAACTTCACTAGCAAAGTCCTAAAGCCAGGGGTTGTACAGATTACTGCAGATATGCCCCAAATTTAAAGAACAATGAATTTTAAATTGCATACACATGAGGGGAAAAAAAACAAAACCAAAAACAAAACCAACAGAGAGTTTTGTTACCATTCTCAAATATTTACGTTTTTCTTCTCCCTGTTTATTTTCTGTGATTAAGCGATGAGCTCCCTGGGACAAGCAGAGTGCTGATTTCAGAGCCTGGAAACAGAGCAGGTTGTGCAGCCCATTGCAAATACTGGAGGCCGTGAAAGGAGGATGAGTCCTGCCAGTGCATTTTGTCTTTCTGGTTTAGCTGCCTGAGGAACGTTTGAGCTTGGCTCTCACTACCTGCACGCCAACACTAGGGGCTCGACATGCAGTACAGCTGATAGGTTTATTTTCTAAGGTGATGGCTACAACCAAGCAAATTCTGTGCCTAGTTGTAAAGAAAGGGGAAGGCAAGACCTGCTGGCCTGAACATCCTCCCCCTCTTTGTACCCCCAGCTCTTTCTTTCTGTCATTAGAGTGATGAAGAATAACTGTCCAGTTCTTGATTTTTTTTGTTGTTGAATCCCTTGATAGAATCATAGAATCCTAGAATGGCTCAGGTTGGAAGGGACCTCAGAGCTCATCTCCTCCAACCTCCCTGCCTTGGGCAGGGGCACCTCTCAACTAGACTCAGCTGCTCAAGGTCTCATCCAACCCCTGAACCCCCCCAGGCAGGAGGCATCCACAGCCTCCCTGGGCAGCCTGTGCCAGCCTCTCACCACCCTCCTACTGAAGAGATTGCTCAGATCCACTCTAACCCTGCTCTGCCTCAGCTTCAAACCATTTGGAGTGCTATGATAAAGCTGCACAGTCTGTACCCAGCAGAATGTTGCTCATCCTCCCTGAGAATGGGAGCTCATTGTTACAAATGCAAAGCAGCTGACCTAATGTTAATGCATTTTAGTGCTATTTTAGTGCTACCTATTCAAACCCTGCTAGAAAATAGACTTCACTACTGTCACAAAATAATTATGCTGTGCCTTATTTTATTAAACTTAAACATTAATTAAATTTAGAGATACTTTGGATCTATAAAACATCTGAAAACAGAATTCTACCACATTATTGCAATAATAGAAGGGAACAGCTCTGAGGCTGTTGAAAGCTTCTTCTCTTGACTTCCTCCTAGATGTGTGCCATAAATAAAAAGAATACACTGCAAGTGATTACAACTCAGCCAGGAATACACAGCTCTGTGTAACTCAGTTTTAGTATTCCTGTAAGACAAAGGGAATAGCTTAGTAGAGTTCAATTTTATTATTCCTTCTACTTCAGCAGCACGACAGAACTTGAAACGCAGAACTGCAACACAGGCTGCTGAGGCCAGGAAGAACTCTCTACTTCCAAACTAGTCAAGCCTACTTATGAAAAAATAATGTCTTGTAGAAAGCAAGATCTTGTCTTTGGAGAAAGCCTCAGTGGATCACTCTAAAATGGAAGAGAAATGGCACCCTGGATCTGCAAAGTAAGTGACCTTGATAACAGAATCCCTGGCAGTGACTTCTGTGATGAAGCAAACCTTGCATACGTGAACAGAGATTTTTTTTCTCTTCCCCACCCCATTGCCCCCTCACTGTCTTCATTTCCTGTGTGTATAGGAAGAGAATGATCAGTTCACAATTCAAGCATCATTCAGATCACACACCTTATAGGAATTTCAGAGAAGAGCACAGCATAGCATCCATAATTCTCCCCACATCCAAGAACTGTTTCTACAGCTAGCCTTGATATAAGGAACTAATTAGAAGGGAACTGGTGCATGATGGAGGGGATTCTGCAAAGAGGAAGAGGTTGTCTGCAAAACCTTCAACAGTCACATGTAGGTCTTGACCTGCTTCTACTGCAGAGGGGGGAAAATCCTACAGCTCTAATATCATAAAAACTGCAACTATGAGCATGCAGAGCTCATTGATCAATCTGAAGTAGCCCTTAGTGCCAGTGCTGAGGAACAGGAAAAGCAAGCTGATTACTGGGAAAGAAAATACTGACTCTTGCTCTTTCCTATACCAAACATACCTGGAACAGATGAACATTTGGGGAATCTACATCACATTTCTCTTCCCTCTTTGTGATTTGCCTGTATAAGAAAGGTCCAGTGAGCCCATGGCTTTGAACAGTCCCTGTTTCCAGCACTTCTATACTCTGGTAAAGCTTTGTAAATGAGGCAAGGAGGTGGAAATTTACGTGCTGTGGACATGTTTCTTCCTGAGGGGAACAACAACAACAACAACAACAACAACAACAACAACAACAACAGCTGTTGGCTGTTGTGGCTGGCAGAGGGAGCTGGCCCACAGGAGTGAGTCAGGATTGATCTATCTATCTATCTATCTATCTATCTCTCTATCTATCTATCTCTCTATCTATCTATCTCTCTCTCTATCTATCTATCTGTGTAGCATCTTGTCTGGAGTGCTGTTATTTTATACCTCCTCACTGTGACTTGTTTTTGACATCAATAAAATACCTGCTGAGGAATAGCTCTAGAGCTTTAGGGTACTGTAGGCACAGGAGTATTAGTTCCTTGAGGGGACACGAGTGGCTGAAAGGAGGACAGAAAATTAGTGCTGAAGGAGCATCAGTTTGTGAATTCACACATGGATGGAAGGAGAAATAATTTGCTGAATCAGCAGGATGTATCTTTCCATCCCACGCTGCTGTCTCTGTCAGCTCCCTCATTAAGGTACACATTTCAAACCCAGAAGTCTGAGTTTTCAGGACTAATAGACAGCCTTCTGCCCAGGTGTAATGATTTGGTGAGTCTGTAAACACAGTGCATGATATAAGTGATTTTGCACTGAAAAATTAATCATTTCCATCAGTGACAACTCTTCAACGTGTGAGATGTGCACACAGAGCAGGATGTGATGAGTGGTAAATGTGGACACTCCAACAGCTGACCTTTGTAATCCCATCTAGAAGATGTCTCCTGGATATTAAATTCATACTGCACCTAATTTCCCCCAGAGTCTCAATTCCATAACTCAATACTTTTCATTTATTTCAGGTTTCCATGCTCTGTTTGTACAATGCTGCAAAGCCATTTCAGCTATTCTCCATGCCACACTTCTCATTTTGCTATTCATCAAAACCTTCTCTTCCAAGCAAACAACAAACACCCAAAATCCTAATCTGCTTTTTGCCCCTCCAGGATGCGAAGATGAAGAACTCTGAGAAGCAGCATTTGCAGCTCAGAAAAGCCCCCATCTGCAGCAGCATAAAACTGAAGGAAGAAAATATCTTCCACTAAGTCAGGGCAGATCTGCTTTGTATTCTAGACATTTACATACAACTGGATTATACTTCAGCACTAAAGAAGTGGTAAAGTAATACTTGGTGAAGCATATATCAGCTGCTTAAAGATAATCTTACAATCAGATGTAGCAGCCTCTTAAACAAGTGCATTCTTCAGTGGGTGATGCTGTACCATGCCAAGCAGGGGAATCAGCTCAGGGGAATTGGATGCACTGGTGGTGCTTTCGTCTTGTTCCTGAGGCCCAGCTTTGTCTGGGCATTAGAAGAGCATTGAGTCTACAGCTGCAAAATGCAGTTTGCAGCCTGCTTAGTGTTTGCCATGTTCTTCCTGGTTCAGTTTGCAATTCCTCCTGACAGATTTGAAAACAACAAGAAGGAAAATAAACAAAGCCCCGATGATAGAGCAGTTTCTGCTACTCCCTCTTATCTCTGTGGTCTGATATTGAAAGGGTGGCTGCAGTGAAGGTGCAGACTCCTTTTTTCTAGGAGCCACATGGAAAAGATGATGAGGTATGGGTGCGAGTTACTCTTGGGGAGGTTCCAAATGGCTTTTCCTAATGAGACCAACCAGCCACTGGAGTAACCTCTCCTGAGGGAAGTGGTGGATTCCCCAGTGCTGGACATTGTAAAGATTCATCTGGACAGGGCGTTGGGCCTGACCATGCTTTTCCCAAAGGAGGTTGGACTAGATGATGCTTGAGGTCCCTTCTGACCTGGAATTCTATGATTCTAATTAAGCTACTACACATTTGCTTCTATTAGAGGAAGAAAATGTCTCCAGGATTAGAGCTGAACATGCAGCAAACAAAGCAGAGCATGGGTAACAAGACAGATGTGAGGAAAGTCTGTTTCCCAAGTGAAACCTGGGGGACACTGTGAGGCAGTTTTCTAGGATGTGAAATACTTCTGCAATTCAGGCTGAAATAATTGGGGCTGTTCAGCCTGGAGAAGAGAAAGCTCCAGGGACACCTTAGAGTTGCATTTCAACATCTGAAGGGACTTACAGGAAGGCTGGGGAGGGACTGTTTAGAAAGGCTTGGAGTGGTAGGACAAGGGGTAACGGTTTGAAACTGGAGAAGGGGACATTTAGGTTGGACATCAGGAGGAAGTTCTGCACCATGAGGGTGGTGAGACACAGGTGCTGGCTACCCAGGGGTGTGGTGGAGACCCTATCCCTGGAAACATCCATGATCAGACCCTGGGCCCTGGGCAGCCTGCTCTAGTCGGAGGTGTCCCTGCTGCCTGCAGGAGGTTAGACAATATGACCTTAGAGAGTCCCTTCCAGGCCAATGCAGGCTGTGAATCAGAGCTGCTGGCTTGTGCCCATAGCACCAAGGACACCTTTTCAGAGCAAAATAATCTGTATTAAGTGTCTTCAGTAAATCTGCCATCAAACATTGAACAACTCTGTCACAGCAACAAAGCTTTGGCAGTATCACCTCATTCACCTTTCCATACCAAACAGACTTCCCCTAACTGGCACCTTACACAGTCAGGCACAAAGCAAACTTACTACATTGCTGTGTCTCCTACATTCTGTGTGAGTGCAAAGGAAGTATTGCAGCTGATTAAATAAGAAAACTCCAACATTTGAGGTCTTCTAAAAGAAAATCTTGAAGCACTGCATGAAAAATATCAAGCCCATCCCAGCAGCCCCTGGGAGCCTTGGCTTGTTCTGTGTGGCACACAGAGGCCATGGTTTTGTGGTTCTGAGTACACAGCTGAGGAGGTACCAAAGTAGCTCAAGTATGGCCAGTTTGAGCTCGAGTGGAAAATTTGCTGTTATGTAAAAGAGACAGAAATGCAGAGAAAGCAAACCAACTCACCAAACACCAAAAAGCTGCAAACTTGCAACATTTCATTCTCCATATCCACACAGGTGTAACTCACAGTGTTTGTTAAATCCCTCCCTTCCATTTACCCTACTGCCTGGAGTGCAGTGATTGCTCCTTAACAACCATTGCAGGAGTAAGAACAGGAATGGTTTCTGCAGTTTACATTATTTTTTTTCTCCTCAGTGAAATCCCCATGATTGTTTCCTGCCTAGTGGCCTCAGTACAGCAGACACTATTCTTATTTTCAGTAGGGCTTTCTTCAGATACAGACAGGTAAATCCAGTTACAGGTAAATCCTAAAGCCACTGCTGAACAAGTCAGAAGGCAGTGTAGGCTTTCTATGGAGAAATACTGCAATAGAGACCTCTGCTTTGCTAACATGGTCTGGTCTAATTTTAAAGATGCAGTTCTCCCATCAATGTCAGTGGGATTACTCTCAGTCTAAAGATACAAAGATGCTGAAGTGTTTCCAGGATTGGCTATTTAGTTAGCAGTTAGCAGTTAATTGATTTCACCACCTAATTAATAAAGGAGGCAACATTCCATTTCCCATTTTGAAATCCAGTCATGAAGGTGACTCTGTTAAAGGATTAATGAGATTTGTGCTGGCAATTCTGAGTGCTTATCCCTGTTCCAGTGCACTGGTTTCTTCCTAAAAGGAGCTGGGTTTTAGGGGTGAGGATAATTTTGGAACCACGAAAGCTAGGAAGGGAAAGGTGTTCACATGGAGAAGACAGAAAGTCTCACTTTGATTCTTTCTAGACTGGAAAGAGTAAGTTTTATTTTAAGGAAGGAGCCATTTCAGTAGAAGAAGGGTCAGTGGGAAGTGATATTGCCCTGTAAATAAAGGTTTGTGAAGAGCTGTAACCAGTGTGGACAATATCCTCACCGACTTCAGAGGAGTTCTCTATGCACAGAGCATCTGCAGTTTGGGCTAAGTGTCTAATTCTTTATCAAACAGCACTTATCTGTTTCCCTGTCAATATCTTCTGGCTGCAAATTCTACAGCTTATAGCTGTGTTCATTTCTCATCCACTTTGAATTTGCAGAGGATTAATTTAATTGACTGTTTCACTAGCCTTATGATACAGGGAAGGATAGAAAGTAATCCCTATCTGCCAGCAGATCACTGCAATGTGAAATGCACTTGCACTCAAATAAAAATATATTACAAACATGCCAGTATATTCATGCAGTTAAGGAGAGGGTTTGATAGGAAGAGCTCTGTTCAGAGAGGATTTCATTTCTCTCTGTCATTCCCCATTGTTTGCCCACTTCTACCAGACAGTGGAGGGGTGCAGAGCTTAGCTGAGATGTTCCAGATTGCAGACTGCAGAGCAGAGCTTGGTGAGCAGCATCTGCTCTCCTGCTTTGAAGGTGTGTGTGGAGGCTGGCTTCACTTGGTCTCAAAGTTGTCATTTGTAGATGTTCACATCCCAAAAACTGGAAGAGCTAATTATTTAAAAATTAGGCAGCGCTTTCATCAGCCAGTCAGTGGCTTAAGAACTGCAATGTTTCTGAAATATGTTCGTTTGTCTAGACTACATCAAAGGCACAACTCCAATTTTTCAGAAGCCTGATGTGTGTGACAATTGCATATTATTCCTCAGATTCTCCTCTCAGATTGAAAAATCACTCAGTGGTTCAAAAGAAAGATTCAAAAACCATCTGAAGTATAAAGGGATAAATTAAGATTCTATGTAGAGATTCCCAGTGCAGTTAGTGGGTTTGAAAAAGGATCCCTTTCAAATGACTCACTAAACATTCTGCCTGCCAACAGTAATAAAATAATCATCTCTGCCAGGGAAATATCTTTCATCAAAGGACCACAGAATGCACTCTAAAGCTGGCAGTAAACTTCTGCCGGGGAAGAAGTTAAGATACAGAGAGGTTTAACCCCAAATATATGTTGCTGTCAGTGAGGTGATGTTATTCTATGTCAGAATGGAAGGGGTGGACCCTTTGTATACCTTCAGGAGATGGGAAGCTTCCCTTTCTTTCTGGTGCTTTGTGTTGGTTGAGAGGACACTCTCCACTAGCAGCTCCTGTTGCAGAGCAAAGCACATCTACAGTATTGATTTCCACGGGAACAAAAGGAGTTAGGCATTACCTACACCTGTGTCACAGCTGGAAAGGGGCAAGGGGAAACAGCATCCTCGGCCTCCTTTGGAGAGGGAAAAGTCTCTGGACTCTGCAGCCAAGACAAGCCAGCCTAGCACCACAGATGTGGAAGCTAACTCTGTAGCTTCCTGCTCTGTAACAGGAACGAGCGTGGAGCAGGTCACTTGGGGACTGACAGGTGTATGTGCACACGAAACGTGGTCAGGTTGGACTGTTCCTCCAGCAGCTCTGGGTCCCTCTGCTCAGCACCTCTGCTTGCCCACTAGTCACACACCTGCCAGGCAGCTGCCCCTGAGTAACCAGGGAAACAAAGGCAAAAGCACACTGCTGCTCACATGCAAGATGCACAGTGTGGCTGAAGGAAACTCCAGATGGGAGTTGAGAGTCTCACATTTAACTTCCAATGGCTTAGCAGAGCTCCAACTGCATGGAAAGCAGCTCGGCCTCACTGAGGCAGCACAGGGCAGGCTCCAAGGCTGCTTTCTGTAAAGAGGTCCAGCAACCAGGAGCAGTGAGACAGCACCAAGGGCTCTGTGGGCTGAGCTTCTGCCAGTAAGAGAAACTGTATTCCCCCACTAACTCTTCCAGAGGAGACAAAAAGAAAAACTTTTATTTTAAAAGTAGGTTTCTTCTTCTGAATCTTTGCTTGAAACAAATCTAAAACCTGTCTTGCTTCTGCAAACATTCCCAGATCCACCCACTTACAAAACCCAAGAATCAGAAATCTTAGATATGGCCAATTAGAAAGGAATCTGAAACAAATTGCTTTTCCAGGCGCCCACTTTCAGACTCTGAGCTGAAGACTGCAGTTGGCAAACCTAAGCAAAATCCTCAGATCATGCAACCTTTGTTCTGTAGACTTAAGCATCATCATCTTTAATTGTGAAGTTGTGAACACTTGGTGAAATCAGCTAAAAGAAAATAATTTAGTGCTGGCCTAAAAGAGGCTAATTGAACACCAAATGCTGCAGGATTACAGGCACTGACCTCCAGCACTCATGCTAATCATTGCTATTCACTGCTGGCTCCTTTTGCAAAGCATAGAATGTCTCCTATCTACTCATTTATTCTCAAGTGCCCCCTTCCACAAGCCGTGCAATGTGAAACGTGTCTTTAGAAGGCTAAGTGTCCTTTAAACTGTTGCTTGTTGGAGCTTGGAAGCTCAGGTCACCAGCAAACTAATTGCCCTGAGCAAATAGCTCTGGTCTTTCCATTTCTCTCCTCTTGGAGACTTAAATTCAAACCCACTTCAGGGCAGTTTTCTTTCGCTGTGGCTCCTACCAACCAAATTCAAATCCTGTCAAAAGCTGTCTACCATCATCAACAAAGTCCTGTCTATTTGTATTTGGAGAAGTTGAGAGCCTAATGAAGGGGAATCAACTGGTTCAGGTGCTGTGCTGCAGGAGGAAGAGACAATTGTGTTTCTGATGAACTTAAACACAAAGCAAGGACAGCTCAGAAGGCAGGAGGGAAGAGACACCAGGGAGGTGAAATAGCTGTCAGGAGATCACAGAGAGGTCAGCAGTGGAGTTAAGAGAGGCCAGGCTCTCAGCCTGAAGTGAAGCTCTGGAAGGTTTCATTTAGAGGCTTCCTTGTCACCAGCTAAGTTTGGAAGGGACATTTTCCCACAGCATCCAGCAGCAGCACAGCTGGATGGAGAGCAGAAACCCAGGCAAAGCACAAAGCTCTCTCCAAGGGCTTTGTACAGGGTGCCAGAGCACTCTGCAGGGGCCACAGCACTGCCCATCTGCTGTTTCTGCAGGTAAAGGTGCTTTTACAACACAGTGAAATGTAATCTCATAAATGCATAACACTGGGTCTGGTGAGGACTTTACCATAAGAGGTGAGGAGCTGCTCAGGATTTTGTGCCTGACAGTATTTGTTTGCAGTGGGGAACAAGCCACCCTCTGCAGTGAAGTTCAATGTAAATACAACTCTAAGCTCCAATCAGCTCCTGCTTGGACATCTGAAATAGGGAGATTCCCTCATGTTTAGGAATTTTACCTTGATTTGTAGAGAAAAACAAATTTACTGGAATCTGTGAATATGAAGTGTACCTGAAAATCAAGCCTCTGCTGCTGTCAGAATGCATTTGGTGCTGTTCTGCAACCCACTGAGCTTAGAAAATCCATATTAAAGGCAGCAAATACATAAACACATACACAAACCCACCCCCCAAAACTCGGCCTGTGATTAGAATACCTCAATCTAATTTTTATATCCCTTGAGTATTCTGGATAAAGACAGCTTTGCAACTTTATTTGATTTACAGTATCTTTCCCCCTATATTTGGTCTATTTAAGTAGCAATTCCTTTGTTTGCACATGCTGGCCTAACATCCTTCTTAAATAAGGAGAGTCTTAAAACCAATCTAAAACCATAATTGCAGCCATTAGAGCAATAGAACAGAACTGCAGCTAGCTCCCTAAATGCCCTTTGCAAAATTAGCAAGACACACTGTTTACATTTCACTCCTTGGTTACTTTTCCCTCTGTTTGATATGGTTATTTTTAGACTCTTCTTCTCAAGTCATGAGAATGCAGGATTGGTGTGGTTTGTTTTGTTGGTTTTTTTTTTTTACCCAGTTGTCTAAGACCTGTGATGCATTACCCATGTGGGAATCCTGGCATGACTTGGTAATGGAAGGGAAAACAAGAATTAGGAAGAGAAAAATCAATTTATCCACCAAGCATAAGGGTCACAGCCAAATTAATTTCAGTACTGATGGCAAGGTGCTATGATTTGAGAGGGAAGGTTGAGAAGGTAAGAAAGGGAAAATAGTCAGTGATGTTTTAAATCAGCTGGAAATAACACAGGCAATGACACAGCACCACCGCACTGCATGAGCAGTACAGGCACTCTCTTTTTCTATCACAGCTTCACGTTTCCTTCAGAAAATAGGCAGATTGAATGTTTAAAGACCTGAGTGCAAAGGGAAATATGTCACGCAGCAAGACATCTGCCAGCTTTGTGTTTCATAGCACTGCCAGAGCAGAGGACATGATTTGAGATAGAGCAGAATGAGAGAAGAGGCCAGAGGGAACATGACCACAGCAACAAGACATCATTTATTCATACTTCTGCTGCCAGCAGTAAATAAAGTTATGTTTGTAATTATTGCAGCATATGTGGAGCTAGGAGGAAAACTGCTGAAGCTTTGTTGTCCAAACAGCACTTAAAGGTAGTTAATTTATACAGAGACACACGAAAGAACCTGTCCCTATTATCACTGCTGTCCACTCTAACACATTCCATCTTCAGCCAAATTTAATTTAAAACGAAGAGCGTCAATCTGCTGCTGCTGCAATCTCTCCCTTCCGCACTTCACAGCCTCTTTTATGTGTCTGAGGAGAAGGAAACACTGTAATTAGCTGCTGATGTTAACAGGCTTGCTTCTACTTTCTGAGGTTGGAACTAAATGGTCACATCAGCGAGCAGACTGCTGGGCACCCATCATATTCTGTGTTAAAGAGTTGTTTAAAGCGGGGGTGAGAACCGTTGGTGTTGTGCTTCTTGCACGAAGGTGCCTCCTGCCTTCACGTCATGAAATTTTCCACCTATATCAAAGCAAGTTGGGGTCCCAGTTCCGTTTGTGTTAGCAGCATTGCCCCAGCCAGGGAGAACACAATCCCTTAACAAGCGAACACGAGGAGGAGCAGACAGTGCAGCAGCACAGACATCCGCTGCAGCAATTTACAGATCTGAGTCTTAACCACTTCTTATTTTTCTATTATTTTATCTGTGTAAAATCAGATAAAGCTTCCTAGACAGCAGGATGTTCACACAAGTGTGGCAGCAGTTTCGTAACAGTGTCACATCGCTACTGTTTTTCACAGTACTTACAGGAATTTAATTTTCTTCAACCACTATCTTTGGGCTGGTTGAAATGGGCCAGAAGGCTAAAAACTTATCGGACGGGTGAGAAATAGAGGGGAAGGTGGGCAGAGTAGTGGCGGAGAGCTCCCACGAGTGCTGACAACAGCACAGAAGGGAGATGCTTGGCTGAGGTGCTGAAGGCTCAGCAGTCGGAGGCTCAGGCCATGGGCAGGTTTCTGTTCAATGGGTAGTCAAAGGGGCAGCTCCACCAAAGACAAAATTTACCCACAGAACATCAACTGTTCTTGGAGCTTTGTGGAACAGCTGCCACTGATCTCTTAACAATTGTGGCAGTACATTTCCCACCTAGGACTTTTAACTTTCCCCTCCTTGCTTTTCTTTTCTTTGAAGAGAGAGCACTGCTGTGACTTAAGCGGCAGGCAGTGTGCCTGGAACACGAAATGGAACAGCCTTACCCCCCAGCTCCTCTGGTGACTGCGGCTATGGAACGGCCGAGCTGCATGTGCTGGTGAGGACAGCGGCAGAGGTGGGCAGGAGGCATTAGTGAGCATTCCAAACCCTACGTTTGCACTGACGTCTGCTCACACTAAGTAGCTGGGGAAGCTCCTTCGGGGGGCTGTTGGACAATAAGCACCACAACCTTCCAGGCCGTTTGCAGCGGCAGCCTTCGGGACAATGTTAACTGACTTACTGGATCCTCGTGCTTGCCGTCACTAACCCACTTCCGCTCTCGCAAATTAAGCCTTGAAAAGAGAGTTTGAGTTTCCTCTCTTCGTACTGCAGGTATTTTATCCTGCTATCTACTAATTTGAAGGCTTTGATAAGCAATGCTTGATGGAAGAGCTTCCTGCAAACCGCTCGGGAAGCTGCAAGCTCTCGGGGCGATGCTGCTGCCTTTTAGCAGCTGATCAGTGGAATCTCTCCATATCCTGCTCGCCTGCTCTTCAGAGATGTGGGAGTGGCGGCGAGGAGCTGAGCTCCCTATGAGTGCAGAATAACGCTATCTGCAGAAGTTTTTAATAGACTGAGTCCCTGAACATCTCTGCTTTTTCAGTAAATGATAGACATCTTCTGAAACCCCAATTTTTATCCTTAGTTATACGGCGGTGCCTCAGCTGATGATACCATCTACCCTTTCTTAAGCACATTTTCCCTGCTAGAATGACGAGCAAGTTTAGAATTGAAGATCCTTATTTTACATAATTATATGTAAAGGCAGGAAATGTATTTCTAACGTTTATTGAAGCTTTCTACAAGAATTCACCCCTGAATTCTGAAGGAAAGTACATTTTATATGTATAGAAAATACCAGCAGTGGCAGTCAAGAATAGCTCTGGTAACAAGTCTAAGAGATTTTGACTCCTATCATACTCAGTGAATAAAATCCCTTTATGTGAAATATCCCTGAAGACTTTTTCTGAACAAAATTACACAACTGTTTTTCCCAGAGTGTGATACTGTTCCACACAGCTGACAAGACCTAGGAAACTGGTACATTGCTGAGGGCTCTTTCCACAGCACATGCTTAGCAGTGTGGATGCACACAGGGTCTAAATGCACTGCGTGGCTAACAAAAGGAACTGCTTTATTTAAAGAAAATTCACTCTCCAAGTAATCTTCCTCCAGAAATTACAGGTGAAATCTTGAAAAGAAAAGGAAAAGGCCACAGAAAGTGCCTTTGGAAAGAGAGGTGCTGCTCAACTGGGATCTAAAAATCGAGTGGTGTGTTTATTTGGCATACGAGACCCAATATTGCAGCATCAGTGAATTCTGATAGGCTTGTTCTTGTTTGCAAATCGTTGCTGTAATTCAGAATTTTAAGACAAGAAGTTTTACTTGATCATACTGACAGCCTGCACTTCAACATCTCCTCTAGGATTCGACAAGGACACAATCCATTGCTGAAATGTCTAAGGAAATCATTACTGGGTAAGCCACTGAGGAATTTTATGACAACAAGGTGATGATAGAGTGACAATACAGAACTATTTACACATATTGTCATTCCAAGTTTTAAAAATCCTTTGCTGCATTCGGTTGATGCCTCAGAGAGTCAAAATCTGTGCTTTTCCTGTTGAGGGTGTGCATGTTTCAGTGGTGATTTAAACACTCTCATGTGTGTAAACATTTACTTTGACTTCCGCATTTCATCTGTGAGTGAAGCCTGAGCTAATGGCAGCCTACACATGTGGCATTGCCTCTGTTCACTTCACATTCTCCCAGCTTATTTCCTTGGGGATTCGCAACCTCAACCACTCAAGTCTGTGTAACAGAGTTGTCTTAAAGAAGTAAGCATCATCACAGATGGCCCTTTCTATCAAATGGCAGAAAATGAGAACCTGCCAAGGACAAAACTCTTAACCCAAGGCTTGCTTTTAGTGGCAAACGTAGCAACACAGTGGCTGTTTTTCTCTGCCAGTACTTAGGAAGCTGTAACGCACGTCTCGGCTGCTCCCGTGATGTGTGCTGTGATATGAGTAGCCCAGGAGGCAGGCAGTCAGATGCACTGAAATTTTCTCTTGATCTGTCATAGCATGTCACCTGCAAAACACATCTCTATGTCCTTTTTCTGACCATGATTGGCAAATCATGCTCTTCTGAGGAAGAGAAACCTTCATTTGTTTTTGGTTCCAAGTGCAAAAGAGATCACTCTGAAGTGATCCTTTATGGTGATGCCAGCACTTGGTGGAGAAAGAGAAACATTGTTCAGCCAAACATCTCCAGACTGAGTTTCGAACACATCACTGACACACTCAATTTGCACAGCTTTGTGACCTGTCTAAACACTGAAAGACCAAGGCATCTTATCACCAAAGGGGCTCATAAAAAAATCCCCAAATCTTCCTTAGGTAGATTTAATTCCACTTTAGTTCTGTAGTTTTCCATCAGAAAAGTTTCCTATGGATCAGTGGAAATTCATCGCACTTTTGTAGCAAGAGAAAAATCTGCTTTATGTTCTCTGCATCAGACTGCAGTTCTCTTCCATCTCCTCTGGATATTCTGGTGTTCTGGCTGAACTTTATCCTGCATCTTTCTGCTTAATGAGTCTCCAAGAATATCAGAGGATTGCTCTCTTTTATCTCCTTCCAGCTGTAGCCATGGTGATGGAACTTAATGGGGTGGGGTCCTCAGTAATGTCCATTATCTTTTCATAACTCTTGGGTGGCCCCTGAAGGATCCTCAGATTGTCTCAGGAAGTGCAGTGAGGGTCTGCTCAGCGTCCCTGCTGCTTCCTTCGGAAACACTCCTCTGTCTTCTCCTCATTTATGCATATTGGTATCAGCTCTTAGTCCTGAGTCCTCTTTGCAAGGGGGTTTTGATATCCAGTGTGCATTTCCTCCAATTCTTTCTCTAGATTCTCCAGTGAAGATGCTTAGAATATCAAAACTAGACAGACTTGCAGCAACACCTTCTTAGTCCTACCTCTACCAGCCTGAATCTTTGATGGATCCTCAACCCAATATTACATTTCATCACTCTGCTGCCACCTGAGTTACAGAAGTGAATAATGTACAAACTGCCTTTGAATTCCAGGAGAAAACCCAAGCAAATCACAATAACCAAAGCATCAAAACCCAGCTGTAAAGAGAATTTCCTGTGCTTTGGGCCATCATTATGCAAATACTTCCACACTTCTTAACACTAAACCACACACGGCTGTTCTGGACTACAGTTTCTGACCTCACTAAAACTTAAGGGAGTCAAAATGCCCTAGGAAAAAAAGATCTCTGGGAAATTCTATTTCTGAAGTTACCTTCTACCACCTTGTTCCAGCAGCCTCCTGCCCTAGACAACTGCCTGCTTTGCCAGCCAGAGCCAGCTGCATCTCCAGACCTGCTCTGATGCATGTTTGTTTTCTAGATGGCCAGAGCCTTCTATAAAGCCACAAAGGTCTGGCAGGACAAGCTGAAAAGACCTCACAGTTCAGCCATAAGAAGTAGAACTGTCTCATATTTGGGCAGTTTAAGATGTGTGCCAGTTACGTTCTCTCTCTCCTCAAAATAAAGAAGAATTACTCATCAATTTCCACCTGCCAGTTGCATGTAGCTTTCTTCCAAGCCCCGAGGAAAGCCGGAAAGTGACCATTTAGGACGATGGAGGGCAGGCTGCCTGCTTTGTGAGACAGAAAAGGAACCCGTGGTGCACGCATCTCACTCCCCTCCTGCAGTCTAATTACTGCATCCAGTGCAGGGAGGAGAAGAGTGTGCAATTAGCAGAGAGGGGAGCAGCCTCTTCTGACAGCAGTACACCTCAGGTGGAGAATGAAACTACACACACTAAACTTACACACACCTCCCGTGAGCAGAGCTGCCTCCCTGTAATAGATGAGAGCATTTGGTGTCAGCTCCTCACATGCATCAGACACTGAAAATCATGCTCTATTTTTTTCTGGCGTAACAGATGTATGGTGTAAAGCCTCCTATTCAAATCATTGATCAAATTATAGCTATAAATAAAGCCACAAGTTCAAAGTAGGGAGGAATTTGGCCCAGTGATGGGTTTTATCTGGGAGATAGATTTATCACGCAGAATTTGATTGTGCCAAATCCTAAGCAGTAAAATAAGTAGTTCAGACTTATCACCCAGCATTAAAAATTAATCTGGATTTCACTATTCTTCATGCACGAGTTTTCTTTGCCTCTATGGAGCCACACATTTGACTAAAATGTCAGTGAAAATCACCAGTACAAATATAAAATGTGTCAGTGGGAATCAGATCACTAAATTTATGTAGCAATTGATGCTGACAAGAGCTTCATCTCATTCCTGTCTGACCCAGACTGTTTTGGGCAATCCTTTCTTCCACCCAGCTTGCTGAGAATTCTGTATGTGTTTACTCCTCTAACTCTCCCCTTTAAAGCTTCTGGGGTTCTTTGGCTAATTTCAGCAGATGTTAATGGGCAAAAATGTCAAAGATAATCTATATCTACATATTTTATGGAAAAAGGTGATCACTGCAGATCAAAGACCTTACTATGGTGCTCACAAGAGAAAGCCAACAACGTGAGCCCTTTGTACACAGCAGGGCATGTTTGTGCCCACCAGTCACAAAGCCAGAGGATTTTTACTGTGTCTCCTGTTTGCACAATGCTTCAGAGCCAGGGAGGACTGCCTGTGTCACACAGCTGCCTCCTGTATTGAAATTCCACCGCTGCATTTCACTGTAAGTCTTTATTGATGGTTACTATGGATTCTCCATTTATAATTATCACATAGAAGGAGTTAGATGTCTATATCATAAAGCTACTTTTCTTCTTAAGTAAAAGCCTGATTATCTTGCTAAATATCTATTCATACCTGCAGTTGAAAATGATAATATTGAATGCTTGGTTTCAAAGCATCTTTGCATTGAAGCAACCAATCCGTTGCACACTGTTCTGATGCTTACTAACTTATTTCTGTGTGTGTGTTTCTAATCTGTTCTAAGTAGAGATGATACACAGTATAGCAGGGAACACAAAGGCCAGATTGGTTCCAAAGAAACACATCCAAGTTTGTCTACTTGATGATTTGAGCATTGTGGGACTCTCACTCGTGCCCTGTGCACAGAAGTGGAGTCAGGATTTCATCTCAACTGTGCTGCGGAGCGCTCAAAAGGGGGATGAAGGGAGCAGGCTTTGTCACTACCTATGGGGCCTGAACTGTCACCTGCAACTAACAGGCACTGAGCAGACAAAAGCTCATCGCACTTAGGATCATCATCTGAGTTGCAGTTGGCAGCAGGCATGTGTGATGCTGTCTGCATTCACTCACAAGCAGAAGCTTTTGCAGAAAGCCTTGTTCTGAAATCATAAAGCCTGAGAGTGCTTGAGCAGAAGTTCCACACTACTCAGCCTCCCCAAATTAGATTACAGCCACAAACAATAAAAGACCAAGGTAATATCTGATTTGGTTTCTGCCTTAAATAAACCAAATCGTGATGCTTGGAATGAAGTCACTGAATAGGATCCAGAGGAAGGCTGCAGAGAGACTTGTGCTAAGGGTGTCTAGAGACAGGCCAAGGGGGAATGATTTGAAGCTGAGGCAGAGCAGGGTTAGACTGGAGCTGAGGAAGAAGTTGTTCAGTAGGAGGGTGGTGAGAGTCTGGCACAGACTGCCCAGGGAGGCTGTGGCTGCCTCCTGCCTGGGGGGGGTTGAGGCCAGGTTGGATGAGGCCTTGAGCAGCTGAGTCTGGTTGAGAGGTTTCCCTGGGCATGGAGGAAAGGTTGGAATGGAAGGGACCTTAGAGCTCATCTAACCTAGGACATTCTACGATGTTATGGTAATGATTTTTTTCTATTTTATTTATTTGTCCCACATCTTTATTGATGGCCATTGTGTATTCTCATGTTAGAGTTGCACCAGACTGCATTAGGGAGTTCCCTTACTCTTCAAACAAACCTATGTTATCTAACTTAACTCTTATTCCTATTTCTAAGTGCATTATGATGATGTTGTGTGTGATAATATTGAACACTTCTGAAGTAAACAGTCTTTTGTTTAAGAAAGCAAAGCAAACTTGTCTCTATCTCATCAACTGTAAAATAAACTACACTTTCCTCACAGCTGCTTTCGTAGGGCAGGAATGAACTTTAGCCAACAAAAACCTGTTGTCATGATAGCCAAGAGAAGTCTTTCATAATCTACCAGCTCTACACCATTGAGACCACCCTCAACAGAGATCTGGTACCTCAGATGCCTTCATTACACAACGGTGGAGATTACTACACGAAACACAGTGCTACATTTAATAAAACCAGGAAAAAGATGGAAGCATAAAAAGGTAATGTAATTTATGTTTAGAAACTGGAAAGAAATTTCTTTGACTTCTGTAATCCCTGCGCTATGGTAAAGCACAGTGTTTCTGGCATCCCCTAAAACAATTCTGCAAGTAACATTTTCTTTGAAGACTTAAGGGATGTAAATAGATTTTTCAGCTTAAAAACAAACCAGCAAACAAACATAGTAAGCAGCAAATCCATATACTAGATCCTCTTGTCTGCAACCCCCCCAGCAATTCTAGAGAACAAAAAATCCCTGTGGCTTTACTGGTTCTCTGCTTCAGAACACATTTTCTTTTTGGTTTAAAACAACATCTTGCTATTTTTTTCTATACTGGCTGCCACAAGCTCACCATTTCCACTGCACGTTCTCTTTAAGAGTAGTAAGAGACCTCTTCCCCCTCGGAGCAAAGGCTGTTCTGGTGCCAGGTGTGTGGGAGGAATCACAGGACGTGAGCTGTCTGCACTCAGATGTACGCCAGCCCTGCAACTGGACTTGCCTTTTTTCTCCCAGGGAACACAGCGGTTCTAAACTCCTCACAAGATGTACAAGCTGCCTGTTTCTTTGATTTGCTTGGGGAAACTGTGTTCAGGCAGAAGAGAAGCAAATAGAACCATGAATTATTTACCTTTGTGGTTACTTAGGGACTTTAATTTTATTCAGCATAGCACGGTCCGCAGAGATATTCATCTGGGGGCAGAGTACGGTGTGCACTTTAACACCAGTGCATGCAGAATGTGTTCAGTTAGCTGACTTCAAATGCAAATAATACAGCTGCAGACAACACAGCTTTGCTTTGCAGGGTATTGCCAGAGAGGCAAGCCTCACTTCACTCTCAAGCTACCCCTTTTTCCTTTCACAAATACTGCTTTTGCTTACCCAGACTTTTCCCACCGCAGCTTGTGTGGTAGTTGGAGGGGTGCTAGGTCTCCCTTAACAAAAGCAGAGGGACAGAGGCCGGCTCCAGGGGCATGGCCCTGCTCCTCCCAGGGTGTGGGAAGATCGTTAGTCTATTCTGTCTTCTGGCTCATAGCTTAGAAGGCAGTGCCTGACTGATACCTGCCCCTTCTCCTCCCTGCCTTCCTCCCTCCACCACTTCTCTCTGGGAACAGCATGTTCTTAGTCCCATGGTCTGTGGGGCTCCCAGTGTCACTGCAAGCATTTCACAGAGTTTCTCAGGACTTGTTAGCGTAAAGCCTTCTTGGCTTCATTTTTTATTCCTTGCTGTGTTCATGCTTAGAGCCTGCCTCACTCTGGTCACCTATCAAGCACCAATCTTGCTCTTCATTCCTTGGTTCTGGAAAGGGTATTTTACTCTTTGCAGCATCTCCTCTATCGTTTCATTCTCCAACTTTGCACCAATTTCACAACCCCGAGTGAAATTATTACTTTGTCATTTCATCAGCACAACATTAAATGGTGGGGAACTTTTCTCTTTTTGAAAACCTCTCCCTTAACCTTCAACAACTCCATTATGAGACAATGATCATTGCTATAGAATTTTTATCACATATATTCATATCTTATGCTGACTTCCAACTTTCCCTTTTCCCCTTACCTTGAGTTAAAGTGCTAAATATGAATTACCTCGTGGCAATCTGTAACTAAATGAGGGTAAATAGACGGTTCATGGTTTAAATCAGTACCTTGCCTGTGATGTAGATTTCCATCAGAGATGTTTCTGTTCAGCAGATGAGTTTTTAATGGAAATGTTCTATGTAGACCTTCCCCAGATATTATGAATTTGCTCAAAGGAATTGATTAGATCTTAGTATTGGTATGTGAGGATGCATGGATGGATGCACACATGCATCCCTGGAATCTTTTCTTCATGGAGACTTTAGTTAATTAATTAAAAAAAAAAAAGCTCTCAGCATAAGCAAAATGTATTTTCTGTCTCATCTACTGAGAACTCCACTGACCTATAATTGCTATGCAAACATAGCAAGTAACATTTTTTCCTCTGCCTTAGCTGTCGTTAAGCATGTTGCACTGAACAGATCATTTTCACCCCAAACTCTTCAGTTATCCACATCAATAAATGTTTTAAAGAGACCAATTCCTTTTGCCAATCTATCACAAATGTTTCTGATGCATAGGAAAATGAGAAACTGTTGGCTTGGTGGGGCAGATCTTGCTTGTGCTAAAGGTTGCAAAGAGAGAGGGGTTCCAGTACTTGAGCTACTACACAATTTAGAGTGAAGCTGTCCTCATTTAGAAGTTTGGAAGGAGATCTGTATTTGTGGCCTTCAGGTAGAAGGTGAGGTGCTCAATTTTCACTGATCTTTAAGTAAATTCTGCAACAGTTGCACTGACAGTATCTGAATCCTGGGGAAAAGGAACGTTTTCATCCCTGCTTCAAGCTTAGATTTGGGTTTTAAGAGGCTGCAACTACATAAGAAAGGAAAAGTACATTCATGGAGAAAGAGGACAATAAAGTGATCATAGTGTCTACTAACCTCTGCAGGCTTTTCAAGATGTCAAAGGAGAAAGAGTCTCTTAATTTTTAAAACCACTGCCAAGGGATTCAGTTTTTCCAGAAGCAAAAATAAAACCAGTAGGCAATGACATGAGCTTTTTCACTCCCCAATTTTGTTATTAGATGCATTCCCTTCTGTGGAGTAACCAAGTGTGACATTAAATTCCTCAGCACAGATTTAATGTCCCTTCCAACCTAAGCTGTTCTATGATTATTCCCCCCCCCTAATTTAGACACAATTAAAAAAATCTGTTCCATAGTGAGAAACTGAAAACAGAATAGCCCTGAATTTTACTTGTCTTTGAACTTTATAAGGAAACAGTTTTGGTAATGAATTAAATGTTAGGTGAATCTTGTCTAGGCTGCAGCCACCCTCCATGATTAGGATTCTGTTCACTGTTGCCATTCTGCAGGTATTGTAATTATAGCTGCAAACAGAGCAGGAGATAATCATTATCTGCCCATGTTTACAAGTCCAAAGTAATGCTGAAATGTATTTTATTGCTGCACTCTGGAAGTGTGAATACCCTCACACGTTTGGTATCCAACTATATTATAGTGGTGTTAGGTGCTGCTGCACAGCCTTCTGGTCAAACCCAATCTCATGCAATTTCTTGAGTCATAGAATCCTAGAATGGCCTGGATTGGAAGAGACCTCAGAGATCATCTACTCCAACCTTGTGCAGGGACTCCTCTCAACTAGACTCAGCTGCTCAAGGTCTCATCCAACCTGGCCTGCAACCCCCCCAGGCCTGAAGAACTTCTTCCTCAGCTCCAGTCTAACCCTGCTCTGCCTCAGTTCCAAACCATTCCCCCTTGGCCTGTCTCTAGACAGCCTCAGCACAAGTCCCTCTGCAGCCTTCCTGTAGGATCCCTTCAGGTACTGGCAGGCAGCATTGAGGTCCCATTGGAGCCTCCTTCTCTATAGGCTGCACACCCCCAGCCTGTCCTCATGGCAGAGGTGCTCCAGCCCTTGGATCATCTTTGTGGCCTCCTCTGGACTTATTTCAGCAGCTCTGTGCCCTCCTTCTGCTGGGGACCCCAGATCTGGAGGCAGTATTTTGGGTGGGGTCTCAGCAGAGCAGAGTGGAGGGGCAGGATCCTCTCTCTTGAAAATCAACTTTTATTGTGGACCTTTGCAGACAGTTTTTGAAATGAAGTCACTTAGCAGTCTTAATGCTTTGGGAAATACTTCCAGCTGTGGCTCCTGCTGGCAAATTGACTATCCATTTCTTCTCAAAGATGCCTAAGATGTAAATGGTCTTTTTCAGAGTATGGAGGTTGTGCCTCGAATCCTGCTGTTCAACAATCCCAGCTGCATGCATGTTATTATCCCAGCACTGATTACAAGATCCCATTGACCACAAGCTGCCTGTCTGCCTGTCTAGATGGTGTGATTAGTGTGTAATCAATCTTTAATCCAATCAGAAAACTCTCTGCCTGCAACTGATAAAGGTCTCGGCAGGGCACTGATGAGGTTCGAGCCTCGGTATCTCTAAGGGGACACCTGCAGCACGTAAGGTGCAGGAGCTAAGCAGCCTGATCCAAGAGAAAGGAATTAAGGCAGTCTGTGAAAAATCTGCTAAACGACATTCAAACAGAGCAGGCTGGGGAGTGAGCACCTGGGGCTCGACAGCCCCCAACCCCTGAACCCCTGCTGTTCTAAATCTTAACAAGTGAGGAGAAACACCTCTCAGCTTGGGAAGACCATCCCAGGCAAAACACTTAGTTTCTGGTTGTCAAAAAAGTAGCCAGCAAAATAAACCATACGACTGTGTTATTTCCTCCAGCACAGCAGCCCCTCTGTGCTGCTGCAGGTCTGCACTTCACTGTCTGCATGTCTTCAGAGTTTGGGGATGGGACATGGCTGTGACTTTCAAACTGTGGTGCCAAGAAATAATTGCCCTTCTTTGCTGCTTCATCTTTAATTTCTTGACCCACATTTATTATTTTTTCCCTCTCTTTATCTCAGTATTCTTTCCTAATTCTGCAGATGGGATACTTACAATTACAGCTCATATTAAAGCTGTTAAAAAATAGCACATTATTATGTGATAAACCCACATGCTTTATATTAATCTTCATTGCTCTGCTTCAGGGCAAACAGTTTCTCATAAATTCCTTTCTATGATGTGACCTGTTCATATTACATTAGCACTCAAAATTAAGAGACAATCCTCACTAACTACCTTATTAAAAGCTAAAGAACTTCCAAAGTACCTCTTGTGCAGGCACACAAACATCTCTGAGCTGCTCAAATGGAAACCATTGTTTTGAGCGATTGTGTCATTCTTGTGAACATGGTTCTCTGCATTATCTTTACTTCTAGAAATACAGATTATTGCAAAACACCTCGTGGATTTACTTTTCTTTGTAGCTTCTGGGTGAGCTGCTCTCCTACCCTACAGCTTTCCAGGATATCTGGCACCCATCTCAGATACTCGCTGCAAAGCTTACATTTATCTGTGTTCACAAGAAGCTTAAGATCAAAAGAAACAGAATTATTCCATCTACAAAGTCTTTCCCCCCTCTCCCTAAATTATCTTTTCAGATTCAGTAATTTCTCCGATTTAGAAGTCTGTAATCAGTAAACAATGAGCAGCACCAAGGTGAAATAATCTAATTGTCACAGCTCTGACTTCCAACAAAGCTTTGAAGACTGCTTTAAACTGAGAGTTTAGGCAAACCCTGTTAACAGGAAGTTAATGTGACCACAGCACCTTCAGAAAGATCAACGGTTGATTACCTACAGGTATTTGAAAAAAGCACTTCAAATTCAGCAGGGATTACAGTAAACAGTCTTACATCATGCTCAGAGCACAGCTTTAAGATTCGCCCTGACTTAAAATAGCTTACACCCAGTAGTACCTTTAAAGATACGTGGAAAATATCCGCTCCTCATAGGATATGACCTTCATAACTCAATTTATGGGTCATTCCCTCACTTGTGGGATATTTTCAACATCATAATTGTAAAAAAGAGAAAGAAAGGAAGGAAAAATGTTCAGTTATTCATTTTGCAGGGCCTTTTTATTAAAAGCAGAAATAACATTAGATGGAAATCATTTGGCTGATAATTTTAATGAAATATGAAGTGCTTAGAATATATTTTATTGCAGGCAATATAGAAAAAGGCACTGCCTGCTCAATGTGTCATTTAATGAATGGATTCCACATTGCTTTACTTTGCTACATTTGGAAGTGAGGGCCATGCAAAGATGATGGCTTTCCAAAGGGGGCTTCTTCCCACATTTTAAAATTACACTTCACCTAATGGAAACTGCGAAGTGTAATGCAGCAGAAATGAGGCTGAACCAAAACACTGGAGCTAAATGCCTAACAAAGCTCACTGAATTTCATCCTGCAAGCCCATCTCTAATACAGAAAACCCCCTGATGTAGGTAATGCCCTGGCATGCTGAAGGTCGGCTTGCTATCAGAAGGATCCCACGAGATTACAAGTCTCATCTAGCTTGCAGTGAGTTAACACTGCAGTTGTTTGGTTAGTCCTGCTGAAGTTGAAGAACCAGGGTGGAAGCTCTGCCCATAGGCAGGTGGGAGTCATTGCATGGCAAGCTGGTAGGTATCACTTATTTACACCTTTTCCTTTTTTTAGTGGCATGTAATGAAATTGCTGTAGAAATAGACTCTAATCTGCCTGGGTGTTTCAGCAGTGACTTGCCTCTGACCCAACAAGTTTCCCATTCTTAACCCCAAACTACCTGAGGTTTTCTCTGGGTGTAGCTGCTGGCTCCCACCTCAGGATTTTTCCCCCTTAAGATACAGGTTTGTTAGTTGTGTCTGAAGGGAATAAAGCACCGACGCTAACCACACTCCGGTCCTGAGAGCAGCTAGCACTGGCTGACTGTGTCTGTGGCTGGAGTGCCTGCCCCAGCTCTGCCCCTCAGAGCCTGGTGCCCTGCTATGCTGTCCTGCTGGCTGCCTAGGAGAGCTGAAGGGGAGCCTCTTAGACTCAGAAATGCTTACACTTAAGAAATAAGTGGTCTGGGGACCAGGGTTCAGGATTATTCCCTGACACTTCTATCTCATAGGTACTGGTCCACTGCAAGCAGTGCCTCACAGCCACAAACTTTGCTTTTAAGCCAGCAAAGAAAAATTGCAGAAATCCATCAGAAAACACAGAAGAGGAAATTTCATCATGAGTTCCAGCAGACATCTTGCCTACTGAGCATAACCCTGTTAGGTCAGAGGTAGGATTCACATGGAAAAACAAGGTGTAGGGAGGTTCTGAAGCTGCCATTGTAAATCAGGGGTATTTTTCACACTGGAGAATCACAGAATCAACCAGGTTGGAAGAGACCTCCAAGATCACCCAGTCCAACAACTTCTGTATAAAACAGGAAGGGGATTCCACATGCATTTTGTAGAACACAGATACACAGGAAGGTAAGAGGTATCCCAGACATTCAGGATGGGTTAGGGAAGTGGCATTTTAGTCCCAGAATATAATGTCCATGAATTTGCACACAACAAAAATGGGTGCAGCAACGCATTGTCCTAACTGCAAGGACAATGATGGGCTAGGAAGCAAAGGCTTGTTGGAGGCCTTGCAGATGTAGCTGCAAGATAATCTTGCCATCCCTCTTATGTCATTGTACCTGATATGGCTGTCCACGAGAAAAATCATAAACTGGGAAGGGGAAAATGGAGACAACAAAAAATCCCCTCAAAATACCCTGGCAATGGAAGGGGTCATGTAGGCAATCCTTAGGTTTCCCTGTTCTCACTTTTAATCTCATGACTTCTTTCTGTTATAGTTGTAATGGAGGGGTAGTTAATTAATGTGAAGTGAGATTTTTTCAGGAGCCCTGCCCCCCCAACCACTAATTGTAATAATAATGAGGTTCTTTTGCAACAGTCATGGAAACATTATACAG
Source organism: Ramphastos sulfuratus (assembly GCA_013399055.1). Lineage (NCBI taxonomy): Eukaryota > Metazoa > Chordata > Aves > Piciformes > Ramphastidae > Ramphastos > Ramphastos sulfuratus. The sequence continues at coordinate 16,362 of WBNM01014507.1, read as the reverse complement.
ATGATAACATAGGATCTAGAACAGTTAAGAAACAATTAGCAATAACACAAGCATTAAACTCAGGTGAATTGGAAGAGAAGTTCTTGTGGTCAGTTATACCTCCTGTCTACCAGATGGACTCAAGGAGTGCCTTTCTGCTTATGGCAGAAGGATAGGATTCAATTAGACTCAACTACAGAGTTTTGATAAAAGCTTTGCCAGAGAGGCAAATATTAATCTCCTGATTCCCTGGGACTAACTACAGCTTCAAACAGTACTGAAAGACTTGCAGAGGGTTCTGTTGGTGTCGTCTTAGCTGCCGAGGCTTCTGATTCTGCCCAGGCTTTATCAAGGATGCTGGGGAAGGAGGCAGACAACCTCTGACCTGGTTCTGGTTCCTCTGGACAATCTGTGTGTCCCTTCCAGGGCTTCCCAGTCTTGGCAGGAGGACTTTCAGGCGTAGGCAGGACGTCTTGGCAGATGTGAAGTCTTGGCACGGATGCCACACTGCGTAAGCAGGCCTATTGCATGAAGGTGTTTATGCCTGTTCTTGGCAAACTCGAAGCAGGCAGTTTCCAGGCAGACAAGCCCAAGGCATCTGGGCTTGCTACTTTGTGGCACAGCTAGCTTACAGCTTAGCATAACATGATGCTATAAAGCATGGCAGGATGCAACAAGGCAATGAGGCAGTGGCAGAATCACTGCCAGAAGCAGAAAGCACAATAAGGCAGAGGCAATGGCAGTAACAGCAGCTAGCAAGCAAGCAGCTGTCTCTACCTGCTCATCTCTTTTATCAATATAGCCCGAGGCCTAACGGACACGAGGTAGCCAATCTGAATAGCAGCTAGCCAAGCTTAACCATATTAGGTGAAATCAGGGCTTGCTTTACCCAAATCTGGGAGAATATTGACCTTGCATGAGGTAGGCACAAGCCAAGTGTGTCTGCTACGTTTACCACAGGGTGTAAACAGGAGTAAAACAAGCCTGGGCAAGCCAGGGTCCTTAGACACAGTGGCTCCAGGTTCTCTGTCCTCTTTCCCATGGCTGCTTCTCCCATCAGCAGAAGGAGGAAGAGCAGAATATGTCTGGGCAAGCCAGGACATGTTCAGGCCTATCTGGGCCTATTCATGCCTTCCACAACAACGGGGACCAACCCATCTAGTGTAGACTGACTCAACACTGAATCAGTGGACACAAATCTCAGAGTCGCATCCTCACCACTAAAAATCTCTAGAATTATCAGGATGAGGAATATTTATTTCAGAAACTCATGAGATATGAATTAATGAAAACAATTGCTGTTTTTTTCTTAGTGATGATGTTCAGGCAGTTTCCCAGCAAAAACACCAAACCAATTCACAACTTCCAGATAAACGTTGTGGCTTAGGACCAATGGAGCACCATGGGGCTGCTCACTCATGCCTTGCCCCAGAGCGGGATGGGGAAGAGAACAGCAAAAGCTAAACACTTGTGGTTCGAGATAAGGGCAGTTTAACAGGCCAGAATGAGAGAAGAGATCGCAATACTACTGCTAAAGGAGTGTGTGAAGGCTGTGATGCGCAGTGCAGCTGCCAACCTTCTGGAACCTGACTCGCAGCCCATTTGGAGCTTGATCCCTCCTGCCCAGCCAGCCTCCTGGCTTATGTACTGAGCACCACCAAGCTGTACTGTCAGCTAGCCTGGGGCAGCTCTCCTGGCTGTCCTTCTCCCAGCTTCTTGTGAGAGCTACCCTTATCCCAGCTGAGCCCAGCACAGCTTTAAAGGACACGTGCAGAGAGCTAGTTTCAGTCAGATCTGGAGGAATGCTGGCACCACATCTCCTGAAGCCCTGCAGCAGAGAAGCAGCATCTCTCTTCTGTTGTACAGGATGTCACCAAGTGGATTGCAGGCAGAGGAGAATGTCTCTGGCCTGTGAGTACAAAGGACAGAGGCAGGGAACAAACTTTTCCCCTGGGATGTTTTCCACATTGAATGTTCCGGAGTCTAAGCCCCATTGCTAAGTTATTGGCTCCACATGAATGTCAGGTGAATGATGGAAACAGTAGAAAGGTTTGTGTAGCAAACATGGCTTATGGACAGGAAGAACAGCATTCTCTCAGCTTGCGTGGATGAGAGTGAAAGAATGCTTGTAGCAGTGTAACCCACCTTTTACAAGAGCTTTTTATTGACACAAACCCTGCCAGTTTAACACCATATGGTCTCAGAATCCCAATCAGTTACAGGCAAGTGTCAAGTGTTGTTAGACATTACATTACCATACAGATCCACAAACAAACAGCTGTGTAACTTCCCAAACAGTTGTCACCCTTGTACACCAAGTGTGCCTGCTAGATCTGAAAAATGAACTGAAGAGAGAATTTTCCTGTACTGCAGTGCTCTCGTGGTACATTGCATCACCAAACCCCAACTGCACAACAGTTTTAAGCAGCAGTGAGGGAAGGACTGCAGTATGTAACTGTACAGACAGTACTTCATTAAATAAGAGGTGAAACAGGCCAGTCTGAAACCCAAAAACCCAGCAGGTGCTGAAGGCAGTGTAATAGGACACAGTGGCCAACACTATCAATGGCTGCTGGTAAATCAAGACAGTGAAAGAAGGAACTTCTCAGTTAGCTTGAAGCGACAGATCCTCATTCAAACCCTCACAAGAGCAGTTCCAGCACAGTGGCAGTGTCTGAAATGAGACTGAAATTTATTAGAAAGGTTTTGTGTATTGAAGCCAGTCTGTAATGTCAGAACAGCTCTGTCCAGGGTGCAGGAAAAATAGGGAGAAATCAGGTAAGCTGAGGAATTGCAGTGACCACACTTTTTAATTGAGTGTAATTAAGAAAAAAGATTGTTTTGAAAGAGTCTCACTCCTCAGAAGTATTTTCCTCTTCTATTGCATTTCTTCTTTGTTCTGACAGGAACTGACTGGTGGAACAAAACTAAACCATCTCTAAACCAACGGATTTTGGAGCAGTGTGGCGTAAGAAGACAGATCAGATGGTGTTCACTGCCTGCTGTTCTCTTGATCTCAAAGTTCCTCTCCCACCTACCTGCCTGCTTTGGGATCTACAAGCTTATTCTAACTCAGGAATCTATGGACTCTGGATGCCCCTGTACCTCATTGGGATGCAGAAGGGAAGTCTAAAGGGGCTTAGCAGCTGAAAGGCAGGACCACAGACCTACTAGATAGAGTCTTTACCAAAAGACAGAGGATGCAGTCCCCCAAAGAGTGAGGTACGTAACCTCCCTTCATGGACAGAGGTTTTTAACAATACTGCTGGAAATAGAAAATCAGCCCAGAACTCCCTCAGCACTACCTTATCTACTGGGCTGCATGTTTCTCTTCCTCTCAAGGGTTAGCACCTTGGCTTCAATAGGACAGGGAAGATAAACACCAAAGACAGTCTCTGGGTAGTGGATGCCATGGATTTGAAAGCCCTCGGGGTCCAGATCCCAGCCCTGCACCTGCCATGCTTAGAAAAACAGTCACAAAAATACCCTGTTGAATTCTCACCCCAACATGTCAACCTCAGCCTCAGGTGTCTTCAGAGGAGAAATGAATGATCTGAAGCACAGCAGGACAGCATCATGGAACCAGGACACCCAAGGACTCTGCTCTCTGTTCCACCTTCCATCTTTCTCATGAGCACTGCTCCAATTTGGGAATCTCTGAAGACAACAAGGGCACTTCTGGAGCACTGTTGCTTACATCCCAAATAACACAGGTCTTCACACGCAAAAAATATGATAAATTTACACTACAAAATATAAAGTGATGCCAGTGTGGGATCTGAGGTGCTAGATACAGCCATAACTACATTCAGCAGCAAGGGACAGGACAAGGCATGCCCACATCAAAGCTTTAGCTTAACTCCTGCAGTGAATTTTTTTAGCTTAGGGTATCAACTTTTAAAAATGGCTGTAGTAAGAACTTTTGATCTCTTAAATACAAATCATCTTTCTGAAGCTTAGCTTCTTTTTATTTTCCATAGGAATTGATATCAATTTAGTATAAAAATGAAAAGTATATTTTCACAATGAATCAGACTGAGACATAGGGCAGGAATAAATTATGGATCCATAAGGCAGGGAGATACAAAGTCAAAGATTCAATTCACATCCTCTGCTGGCAGGAGTTACTCGGTGGCAGTATTCAAACTGGGCTTTGTTGTGCCTGAGCAGTTTAAGTTTGGAGTAGTATCCTACAGCAGGCTTCTTAGCACACAAACTGCTAAACATAACTAAAGTCTCAGATTTATGTGGTGAACCTAAGGATAATTTTCTTTCCATGAAAGTGCTCTTCAACATGAAGGATTTGCCTCATGCTCCAACAGCTCTGCATTTCCAAGGATTTGTCAGCTTGTCACAGGCATGATGTGATAAATAGAAACTACAGGTAATACAGAAATTATACCACAGATGTTCCCTCAAAAATATTTCTCCCTCTAAAGCTTGAAATAGTTCAGAAAGTAGCAGGGAGCAAATTAAATCACATTTTAATTGTACTGAAATTAAAGCTATTATCAATATGCTTAGTTCAAAAGATCCAGGTATGATTTTATTGGTTGGGATATATCCAAATTATAAATAAACCTGAAAGAGAATTGCTATGCTTTTATTTTCTGTCATGTTAACACAGAAACCTATTTACACTAGTGTATTTTTTATATACTAAAACCATGTCCTGTGTTCAGCTGTTTTATTGTTTGCCTTATTCAGCTCTAATGAAGTTACTGCAAATGTGGCAAATGGGCTAAAATGCCTCTTTTCATGTTTGTCTCAGCTTAGCATGAAAACACAGCATTTTCATTATCAAAACAGCCTCTGGCATTCTAAACCAGAGAGAACTTTAGGTGTTTCTATGCACGTGGAACAGCAAATCACCCGATAATCTTCACTGAAGTTTTATTCACTGCCCATACAAGTGGAAGAAAAATATTTCCTTAGTTGGAAGTTTTCTAAAAACATTGTCAAGTGCCTGGAAAAAGAAAATATTCAGAACTTGACTAATAGTTCTCTGACAGAAGTCTCCGCTGCTGACAGAAGATGGGTGCAATGCACCTTTCTACTTCTCATATCCTCTATTCACACAGAAACAAGAAGCATCATTTGTATTTAACTAATCTATGAGTCTAGGTTGTGGCAGGTAAAGTGATGCCCTTAAAAGTGTTCCACTGATTGGAGGACACTGGAAAACACTGCTGGATATTCCTCTCTTCTCTCATGAGATGCTCTTCTCTGCTGGGCACTGCGTGTACTTAGTCATCTTTCTGGATATAGATCAGAAATTGTCTTTTATCTATGCATCACTTAACCAATGCAAAGATAAACAGGATGCAAGCTAGGACATGTGGCCAGAAGCTTATTTGTTAAACAACAATTAAAAAACTAACAAAACACCAAGCTCACCTTTCTTGGTTCTTAAAAGCAAAGCAAGGGAGAGGACCCCGTGCTCCGAGATGACATCCATCCGAAGTTTGTAACGTTTCTGTGAAGCAGGAATGATCGAACCTGCTGTGACATCTTCATTGCCTCCAGGGTGCCAGATATTCTGCTGCTTTCCCAAACTGACAGTCATAGAACTATTTAGAAACTCTCCAGGGAGGTCAGCACTAAAACAGCCTGGAAGGAGCTAGAGTAGCATATTTGTGAAATGAAAAGTCTGTTCAAAACAATGTATTCATAAAATCCTAATTTCCAGTGTGCAAAGGCAATTATTAGCAACAGCATAGTGGTGGCGGTAGCTGGACAGCTGGAGGTGGATTTGGTAGGCAAAGGACTTGAGTCCACAGCCTTCCTCAGAGGCACTGGCCAAAGAGTTTGCAGGGCAATACACGACACTCAGGTTTCAGCTACTTGTTAAATCTGACTGATGGTGTGAAACTCAAAAGCTTTATCACTCAGTGGAAATAGTTAACTCTTCAGAACACATGGAACATCTCAGGAATACATGGAAAGGCAGATGCCATTCACCAGGAATCAATTCCTCAAAGACAAGCAGCTTCATAAGGACATTAGTCTGCTTTGAATTCTTCAGCTCATAAAATAGAATCCTAGAATGGCTCAGGTTGGAAGGGACCTCAGAGCTCATCTCCTCCACCCTCCCCACCATGCCCAGGGACACCTCTCAACTAGACTCAGATGCTCAGGGCCTCATCCAGCCTGGCCTGCAAACACCCCCAGGCAGGAGGCAGCCACAGCCTCCCTGGGCAGCCTGTGCCAGACTCTCACCACCCTCACACTGAAGAACTTCTTCCTCAGCTCCAGTCTAACCCTGCTCTCCCTCAGCTCCAAACCATTCCCCCTTGGCCTGTCTCCAGACACCCTCAGCACAAGTCCCTCTGCAGCCTTCCTGCAGGATCCCTTCAGGCACTGGCAGGCAGCTCTGAGGTCCCATTGGTGCCTTCTCCTCTGCAGGCTGCACACCCCCAGCTCCCTCAGCCAGAGGTGTTCCAAATAGTTGACTTGCTGAGATGCCAGTTTACAGCTCATCCCTCTGACTTTCCCAGGCAAATCAAAAGGTTTGGTTCTATAAAAGTCTGAAGTAAGAGTGCAGGAGAGAATGTTCTTAAATCACTTTCAGCTGTTTTAAAGGCGGAATCTCAGACAAGACATCAATCAGATTTTCTTACATTGCTGTTGTATTTGAAATGCATATTTTTCTACTTGCCAGTTAGTTTAAGACTGTTTGCCAGTGTATCCAACCTGTTTTGTCATTGTTTGGTCTTTGTTTTAAAGAAACAGTGATGCTAAGAAGACTGACTTCTGGAGCAGAGGTGTTTGCCACAGCCCAGCTCTATACGAGCCACTGGAGAGCTGTTGTAAGACATGAGCACTTTCTGTTTCATTTTGATGAATCAAATATTTTTACCAGAAAATGTCCAGGCAGAGGAGTATGTCAAGGTACTAACAGCTGAATCTGTGCATTTCTTTTCTCTCCTAGAGAATTTGAGGGTGAAATTCTACACAGACTTGTTCTGAAGAGCAGTTGCTCTTCCACAGGCTGGAAGAGGTAAGTAGCAAGACACCATCCCATGGTACAGCTGCCTTACTGTAGTTATCTGTGACACAAAAAGCAGGAAAAGCAGTAATAGGTCTAATACATTTTTCTGTACTCCTACTTCATTTTCTACACTTTGGCAGCTTTATCAGAACAAGAGAGACAGGCAGCAACTGTAAAATAGAATTCAGATTCCTTTCATACTTGTGCCCCACAGGCTGCTATGCACTGATTTATCAGAGGAACCAGAGAAAGGTGCATCTCATGTATGCATCCCAGGCTGAAAAGCAGTCAGTTGTTACAGATAAACAGAAATAAAACTGCCCCAGGCAAGAGCTGAGTGAAACCTTACACTCAAACTAATAGGATCATGCTACGCTGTTGTTACACGCCAGACTTGGAAAGACCAGCTGTGAGCTTCTGGGAATGTCATAAGCATCAGCCAGCAGGAGTTTAATGATGGTGCTGCTCCATCCAAAAAGCTCTGTTTGGATGACAGTCACAGGCTGAGGAGAAGTTTTACCACCCTGTGCTGCAGCCTGGGGGTGCACTACCAGCAGCAGCACTGCCTACAGCAAGGTCTTACCTATGGCTTGCAGATGCAGGTTAGCTGGTGACTGAGACTTGGGAAGGAAAGGACTGGGGAGTGGAGGAGCAGCAGCAGAGGCACAATGAGAGTCAGGAGTAGCAGCAGGAAGAGGAGGAAAGTGCATTTGCATGGGAGTAGGGAAGAGGCAGGGAGGAGAGGAAGATGTGGCACATTTAAATGGCAGGAGCAGTGTCAGGGGTGCAGCTAAGAGTGGGGTAAGAGTGGCACTCACAGGACTGAGAGCTGTGTAATGGCTGCCGGGGAAGTATGAGCCACAAACTAGATGGTGAGCTGGAGCAACAGAGCACAGTGAGAGGGAGCTAGAACACTGGCATGAAGATCAGAATAAGGTGGAAATGAGACAGGAAGATGTGGAAACCATCTTGGATCATCAAAAGAATCCTTGTGAGGTTCGGGAGACCAGCACGTGATGCTCTGGGGCCTGCAGGAGTTACAAAATGTGTCAGATCCCACAACATCACTTGTGTCTGATTTGTCTTTGCCCAGACAGCTCCAATCTGCTCTTGTCTTGCATGTACTACTCACTTCAAACTCACAGTATCTCCAGAAGTGCAGATGGCTCTAAGTAATTGAGGATCCCTGTGGAGCGACCGCCAATGGAAGCCCACCCTACCCTGTACCTGAGGCCAGGCACAGTATTCCTGCCTGATGCCACTGTCATCTGCTGCTTAAAGTGGTATTGTAGTAAACCCCATATGACTGGAGACCATTTTACTGGCAGGTTACATTTAACAGGTTTAATGAAAATGCAATGTTCCTACGATTGATTTTTCCCTCTGTGGCACTGAATTACTATGAATAAGCTCATCCCTACTTCAACAAAACATGCTCCTCTAATGGGGTACAGCTAAACGGAGATCAGAATGAGCTACAGTTCACCATCTCACTGGCAACACTCTAAACGTGACTCCTACGTACTCTGGGACAAGCAGGCTCCAGAAGAAGTGGGTTAGGGAGAAGGAAAATGAAAATGGGTGCCATCCTGGAAGGTCAAGAAGAGAGCTAGGTTTGAAAGGGAAGCCTTGGCAGGCACCCGTGCTAGAACTAGGGACTACTTTCACTTGTGCTTCCTTTTCCCAACTGCTTTTTTTTCTAGCATCCTTTTTGTTTCTGTTAATTTTCTTTCTTATCCTTGAGTAGTCATGGAATGAAAGAAAGAGTGAAAGGATGGGCTCTATTCCTTTGGCAAGAGAGGATGTACCTGTTCCTTGCCTTCACAATTTGTTTTACACGTGTGGCTGTTTCAGTTAGATTCCTACCTCAGACATAAAAAAAAAATTCAAAACAGAGAAATTTAAAAGTGGAAGCTCTGAGTGGAGAGGTGAACATTCCAGGGCTAGGCCATAGAATGGCAATGATGGATAAGTTAATATCATTTCATTGGAGCATCAAGAGCTTTATGTCTGGAAGTACAGCTTGGACCTTCCCCTTGCTGCTTCTGCTGCTTCACCTGTGCCTGCTGCTATCTTCCCCTGCTGCCGTTTTGGCTGCTGCTGCTTTTGCTGCTTCACCGCCACTTGACCCCTTCCCCATCTTCCTTCAGGTTATTATATTCCTGTAGTAGTTATATTCTCCCTATACTGTTATATATAAACTATAAGAAATACAGTTTCTCTTTTTTTCCTGACTTTACCAAAAAATCCCTGTTGTGGTGAGTTTATTCTACNCTGCACCACTGCATACCAATCCATTCCATAATGACACTTCTTGGCACACGGGTCCTTGTGATGAGCTTATTAAACAAACAAATTGCTGAAGTATGTTGCTGTATGGATCATCAAAGATAAAAACAGCTCTTTAAAGTGTTGTTCTAACCACTGATTACAGAAACAAAAGACAAAGAGATAGGAACTCTGTTAAAGAAGTAGAAGTTAAAGTGTTTTCCAGGACAGCTATGCTGACCTTTTTAATGCATCAATCTGCATTTTATAACTGCATAATTGTGCAAAATAAAACAATGTTATGTTAATATTATGTAAGCATAATACATTAATATTATAATTCTAGAATGTTCTGCTGAACTGCTTTAGGTGGAGATTACAAATGAACCAGTACAGGGAGTGTTCTAAGACTGAATCCTGGCATGGCTCAAGTTGGAAGTGACCTCGGAGCTCATCTGCTCCAATCTCCTCACCATGGGCAGGGACACCTCTCAGCTAGACTCAGCTGCTCAAGGCCTCATCCAACCTGCCTTGAACAACCTCCTTGGGTAGCCTATTCCGGAGTCTCACCACCCTCACACTGAAAAACATCTTCCTCAGCTCCAGGCTAACCCTGCTCTGCCTCAAACCATCAAATGCCTGCTTCAAACCATTCCCCCTTGGCCTGTCTCTAGACACCCTCAGCAAAAGTCCCTCTGCAGCCTTCCTGCAGGCTCCCTTCAGGAACCCCCTTCAGGAAGGCAGCTCTAAGGTCCCCCTGGAGCCTTCTCCTCCGCAGGCTGCACACCCCCAGCTCCCTCAGCCTGTGCTCATAGTAGATGTGCTCCAGCCCTCAGACCATCTTTGTGTCCCTCCCCTGGACTCATTGCAGCAGCTCTGTGCCCTCCTTCTGCTGGAGATGCCAGAACTGGAGGTAGGATTCAAGATGAGGTCTCAGCAGAGCAGAGCAAAGCAGAGCAAAGGGGCAGAATCTCCTCTCTTGCCCTGCTGGCCACACTGCTCTTGATGCAGCCTAGGATATGATTATAAAATTTATCCTACTACCCCCAGATTAAATCTAGAATGCAAAACAGGAAAAAAGACATGAAAGAACAGTTTTAAAAGATTTGTTCATGGAAAATATATCATTGTAAAATGCTGAACGAAATAGTAAACAACTGTATAAGAAAATCTTTTCTGCAGTACCACCTACTCACACTTTCAGTTCAGAAAGGCATCTCAGAGAAGCAAGTCCTCTGTAGTAGTTTAGCATGACAAAAATATTTGCTGGATCTACTGGGTTTTGCTTGCAAGATCTTAAGAAACGTCAAATGTTCCCCCAAATGCCCAAACCCTTATTTTCTAGGCTACCTCAGACTGTCATCTTCTCCAAAATGAAAAATAACAACTCAAGTCCTGACCTGCAATTATTGAAGAAGAGTTGCAGAATCTGATGTTAAAGGAGGAAACAGAAGTATGAATCAGCCCTGCGCTGGCACTCTCTACTGCTCTGATGCAGCCCTGACTGAAGGACATGTAATTTAAAAAGGTGACAGCACACACAGGCTTTCAGGAAGGATCACAACAAATTGAAACCTTTCCAGGAACTGGGTCAGAGGCTTCATGAAGATGCAGGTTGGTTTGAGTCAGTTTGTCACCAGAAGTTAACATGATCTACAGATTTATTACTACCGTTTGAAGAGAGGTTGGGTTTGTGTTCTACTGCTAAAAAGAATGTGATTCCCTACTATAAACTAACTGCAGCTGACTAGAGAATTGTTAGAAGTGAGTCAAAGTTCTTCTGGAATTGAGAAAGGTTCATGTCTGTAAACAACAGAGGATGCTGTGCTTCAGCCTAGCTCACAAGGCAGCTCAGGTAAAAGGCTACCGCAAGCCCACACGATGCCATTAATTAGCTGTTCAATGTTCTCATGTCAGTACCACCAGTGTCAGTGTTCAGAAGGATACCAGCTTCCTTGGCTGACATGGAAATTAAGAGCATCTCAGTGCAATTGCACAGCTTTGTGTGTGGTTCAGACCAGATACTTGCAGTACTTTGTAGAACTGGTGATTCTACACACGATGAGCAGCACCTTGTAGTGTCAGCACTTCTCTTCTGTAGCAGAAAAGAGAACAGCAATTTCCTTTAATTAGACACTTAAAGTTTTAAGCAGACTGCTTCTTTATTTCCAGAAAGCCCAACAGGAGCATCCTGTGTTGTTTCCTGGCTGCATCCAGCACACCTCTAAACGCATACACAACTCTCCATGCGACAGAAAGCAGTAGAAGAATGAAGTTAATTCAGGCCTTCTGCTTGTTGAAGTTGAAGCACAAACCTTGGGGTGGTCATCTTCACCACAGAGCACCAGCCACCTTTTTAAAGAAGGGAGAAACTTGCAAAGTCTGTAAACCTTTCTGCTGGTTGTAGAGTGGTGACACACTGCAAACATTTTCTCCCATTGTTTGGTCTTGTGGAAAGGTCATTTCCATTTCCTGGGCAAAACTTTTCATTCAGGTCCTAGACTGAAAAGGCTCCTGCTTCACATGCAAATTGGATAATCCTAGACACCAGATTAACAAACCCACGGTGTTAAGTCAAGCAGGAAATGGGTTTATAATTCTGAGGTCGCTGCTGGAATGAAAGATTTCCCTAATGCAAGAAGAGCAGGAAGTCTGGGGTGAGCATATGCTGCACAACCATGTCCCAGCTCAGGTTTTGCTGAGTGCTCCATCTTGTGCAGGCAGCCACAGGCTGCAACCAGAGTCTCTGTGAACAACCTCCACCTGCACACAGCACTGCTCTCTCCATTGCTGTGATGTGCAAACACCAACAACTTGATAAACAAAGCTCTTCATTATGAAAAATCAGAGCATTTGAGATCATAAACACAACTACAGAATTCCTCCACATGTGATAAACAGAAATTAAGCAAACATTATGGAGTAAATGACAGTTTCTCTGGCAAAATTTTCATTCAATAAGAAGAGTCTTAATGGTGAATGCCTGGAAATTTGTCATTCTAGACTGAGTGCTGCCATGCAGTTCTGTTTCCCTCTGGAAATACAGCTTGGGAAATGTCTTTCAAAGAGGTGAAAGGATGAATTATACAGCATTAGGCCAAAAGATGAATGGGGCCAGCAAACACATTTCCCCTTAGGAAGCAGCCCCTATTTATATACCTTCTTCCCTTTCTCTGGTGGTTTGTGCCTGTAAAGTTTGGTTCTTTTGCTGTTAACAGCAGAGTAAGCAATCCCAAACATGAAACGGAGCAGGGACAGCTGAAGGGACTCACCTCTTAGGTACCACATTCTGCCAGCAGCTCTGCCTGCCTCTACCATCCTTCCTACGCTCTGCATGGTGCAGCCAGCCCTGTGGAGTGGCTGGCATGGCTCTGCAAATGTCTCCAGCTGCTCCTCAGGCTGCTGCTGTCTGGAATTGGTCAGGTAGTCATGAGGTGGGAACGGGAAACAGCTCTTCTAGTGCTTGGGCCACAGAAATGAGACACCAGATTGACTTGATGCACCTTTCACAGCAATGATCTCTCTCATCTCCTGTTTTCTTCATTCTGCCCTGTAGAAAACCCTCTGATGTTATGGTCCCAAAGGTCTAGCATCGTTTGGCTCCAGTATGTTGTGAGTTTTTCCCCCCTCAATAATCATTGTATCTATTACTGACCTGTCAAAAGAAGAACTTAATTTTTGCCTCCAGTGTCTGACAGAGATGGACTGAGAGGTTGCAAAAGAAGTGGTGAAAAACCTTGGGCTTCCTTCATGGCTTAGGAAACTGTCAAATTCCCAGGCTGCCTCAGTGGGACAGAAATATATCACATGCTAGCTGAAACATGTAATGCAAGAGAAAATTGGGAAATGTTACCAGGCCATTCACCAGTGAGGATGAAAAGACCCAAGGGAGAGAGTTCTTTCAGATTTAATACAGAAGTTGTTCACATTTTACACTAAATGTTCACTGAAACTCCTATTAAGCCTTAAGTTAAAACTATAATGTGAAACCAGCCACAAAAATTGGCTTCTTCCCTTTTGTCTTTATGTTCCAACAGGAGAAGTCCCTGGCCACAGTCTGCGAGGTTGTGTCACTGCAGCTTTGCTCTGGACACATCAAACAATCTTCCATATCCCTCATCCACAAGAGCTTTGTTATGGGAGGTGAGTGAGACCACAGGCAGACAGGACTTGTGAGCAGACCTTGTTTTGTACCAGGCCACCACGTCAGGACTGGATTCTGCAGCCTAGTGCAGCACCCTGGGCTGGTAAAAATTCCCCTAGCACTGGTAGGGAGGAGTTGTTTCATCCCTTGGAGTGCACAACTCAGGTAGCCTCGAGTGTCCTTGCAACTTTGGGCAGTCAAATTTCTTCTGGTTAGCAAAGCCTAAGCTGCCACGGAGTTTGTAAGATAACAGTGATGGCAGGTGCCAAGGGGTGAAAAAGCAGCGTGGCCTGGCCTGCTGGAGAAGGCAGAATCTTGGTCATAGTCTCACAAGGGATGTCCTTTCCTTGTGCTCCATAGCCCTCTGCCATGAGACCTGCAGACACAGGATGTGCCTTCCTTTCCCGGTGGAGCTGAAGGCACTGCAGGCTTTAACAGATGCTGCACAGTGGCTGTTATTTCATTTGGAAAGCTCTCAAGTGGTTGCTGATATTTGCTAATTAGAGCTGCTGTTTGTCAGTCACACCAGCAATTTCTGAGCTGCACCGACTGCTTCTGTCTGAACCCTGGAGGTGGGAATCAGAACAGAAATCTTTTCTGGAACGACAGAGAGGACTGTGAGTCAAGCTGACAATAGGACACATGCTTCTTCCCCAAAGATGCCTGTTCCACCTGTCTGAGCCCCATGCCAGCACACCCCTGGGACACCTCGGTACACCAGACACCATCTCCTGGAGCAGAGCTGGATGTGGTCGTGAGCCGGAGAATTTTAGAGTGTGGTGACAATAAACTTAAAACCTTTGGTGCAAGCCACACTTGTAATGCAAATTCACCAGATGCTTGCAGAATGAGAGACTCCTGCTGTATATTCAAAACTACAAAACTGAAATTGGAAAATGCTGTTAAGATGCCTGTACATAAATATGGGGAATACGTTCAGAGAAAAGTTGCTCAGATTCCAGGGAGGTTTCTGTTTCATCAATAATTCATGGGTTTGTAAATTCGTCATTTGTAATACTTAAATGCTTCCTTGAAACTAAGTAGCTTTCATGTCTCCAGTTAAATATAGTGAGTGCAGGTTATTGCAAGTCTCTCTGGGATTCTATATTGACCCTTATTTCCTTATAATTGCTGCATATTTATAGATGAACAGCTGAACTACATTTTTCAGTTTTGATTTGGAGCTTTGGAGCCACAGTAACAGCTTCGGGATGTAAATCCTCAGATGATGCCCATAATGCAGTGGGTGAAATGCCAGGGGAGAGATGAAAAACTTACAACATAATAAGTTGCTAAACAATCTGAGAGGATGAAATATGCACCACTGTTCAGAATGAGGCTCTTTTCTTCTGCGAGTCGAGGTGGGCTGGAGAAAGGCAATTAACAAAGAAGCAAAACTGGAATCTTTTGAGCCATGCCTGACTCGTCTCTGAATTCCACCAGAAGAAGGAGGAGCGGTCCCAGGAACCGAGCTGGCATCAGATGGTGCTGCTCACTGTGAGAGCCTGAAAGCTTTATGAGCCTTATGATGATGTGACAGCACCAGAAATATCCTGCCAGTCACTTTCACAGAGCTTGTGATTTCGCCTTCCTGTCAGCTGCCATGACCTGTTTGATTTTGTTCTTAACATGAGGTTTGCATTTCCAGTGGGAGAAGGGATTGGTCCTGCAGGCTCTTTGGCCAAACTCTTGCAAAATGCTGAAGGAGGAGAGAAGCTTCAAGCTAAGCAAGCCTGTAAGCCTGGGCTGGCACACAGTCGAGTGTTAAAGCACCTGATGGGTTGGGTTTGCAGGGGAATAGAGCCTAGATGACACACAGATCTTCTGCAGGACTAGGGCTTCTCTCAGGCTCAATTGTCTTCAACTTCCCTGTTACTCTTCTTATTTCAGCTGACATAAGGTCAGGTCTTCAGCTGGCAGAAGTTGCTCCATGTCCCGTGAAGTTAATGGAGCAACTCCATCAGCTCACGCTGAAGTGCCGACCATGGGTTTGGGTTCTGTCCTCAGCTGGGTTTGGGTTCTGTCCTCAGCTGGAGAGAAGAAACCCAGGCACATGTATTTTTAAAATCCTCTCACTGAATATTTCAGTGGAACACAGAGATGGGACCATGTGATTGTATCTTAAGAGTCTGCTCGCCTGCAGGTATGCTCTGAACAGGCACTGGGAAATGACTGCTGAAACTAATTCCACAAACTCTTGCAGTTCTGTTTCTGCATCTTACTTCTTCCCCATCTCCATTCTTTAGAGGATAGTGATGTATTTAAGGTAGGTTCAGATATTGAATCACATTGATGCACTGATGTAGCCCTGCAGATCTCCCAAGGCTCTGGGGGATGCTAATGGACATTCTTCCATCTGGGAAAATACTTCTTGTTAATCTGCTTTAAGCAGTCTGTCTCCATACTCAAAATGTACACCAGAACTCAAGATTCTTCCTCCGTATTTCTGGATAAGCTTTGTCATGTTATACTTAAAAAAAAATAAATTCAAATTTAAATCTTCTTTTAATGACTAAATATTAACATCTGGGAATATTTCAGTGTTCTTGCTTGTCTGAATTTTTGTCAGATCAAGACTGGTGTTACTGACTGCAGTAAGTCCTCAGAGTGACAGAATCACTTAGTTTTCTTTCATGGTTTTCATGCTTTAAGTACATCAGATTTTTAATCTGACAAGAGACACTGAAGCACATCCATAAAGTTAGGAGAGACTTTTGCAAATCCAGGGAAATTTAATCTGTAACTGCTTTATAGCAGCAGTTCAGCAGCATTTGAAAAGAGCACCAAACACCACTCCAAAAAAACCCAAAACCAAACCCAAAGCAAATTTAGAGAAACTTGTGGAATTTTCCTTGCTTTATTTTTTTCTCTAGGTTACTACTTGAGTTTTTGAAGAACATAGAACCCTAGAATGGCCTAGGCTGGAAAGGACCTCAGAGATCATCTACTATACCCTGACCACCATGCCCAGGGACACCTC